>CM073774.1:43823032-43898577 GCA_037158775.1 Hetaerina titia
CACGACCGCATATTTCTCGTATGTGTTTTCCCCAGGACAGATAGTGAGTAATTGTTACACCCAAGTATTTAAAGGAATCTACCCTCGCGATTTTGGTTTGTTCACTTTGTAACTATAAGGGAGGGAATTACTCTTTTCTCAAAAATGTACCACTACGCATTTTTAAAATTTAATTCCAATTGCCATGTATCGCACCAATTTTGAATGAACATACACTACCAAATAATTCTCTTTTATCTCCCAACAAAACACAACCCACATCCCACTCTACAATAAGCCCCTCTTCATTTCCATATACTTCCTTACCTCCCTTTATTCCGTCCAACATCCCAATCCTATTCCTGCTTCTTCGTCGCTTACCTAACATTCTCCCCTCTATTACAGTCTTCAACATCCAACCAATGTAATAACAAGGGGGGAGGCAACTCCAATGGCCGTAATAAACAGTCGCAACTCTCGTCAGACTCATTGCTGTGTTGGTTTTCGCGTGAACCACGAAGGGGACCAACCACAACCTCTCAACCAAGAATACCCTCTCTGGTGGTTTACGGGAAATTAATCTACACACAGCCACACACACACACTATCCTGTCTGTCCTTCAAGAGTCTGTGAGACCCCGTTGAAGGTACCAGTATGTTCTACAAGTACACATTCTGTGCCTATCCACGAAGGACGAGCACAGACCATTCACACACGCTAGTACTCCATAAACGCGCGCGCACACACACACACACTCAAAGGGCCCAACTTCTGGGAGAATCTGAAAACAAATAGAGCACAGACGAAGATATGCGTCGAACACGCGTGTTTCGGCCACAAAGAGGCTTTCTTCAGGGAACTGAAGGGAAAAAACACCTCCAACACTAGGTTGAAATTCTTTCTATCCAATCAATGTATTTTGTGTCCATTTTTCCTGTCTCCTTATGATTTTCCCCAGCGATTCCTTCTCCTCACTCACCATACCTACCATTTCCTCCCATGTTTTCCTTTCTGCCCACTCCACCTTCTCCATACCCACATTTCAAAAACCTCTAATCTACGCCTATTATCCTGCCTCAATGACTATGTTTCCGTGCCGTACTTAACTACGCTCCATATCAGAGTTTTTACGAGTCTTTACTTGACATCCCTACTCAACGTCCCCGTCATCAACTCCCTCCTCCTTGAGAAAGGATAACTTCTATTTTTTAAAGTAACTTTTAAAGTAAAGTTTAAGGAGTAATTATCGGCAGCTCTTAATCTTATGTTTAACATACCGCAGGGTCTACTCCATTTTTTCCTTTACGCTAGACTCGGCACTTCTTGGTAACCCCTTATTCGCAAATATATTAGTAGCTACTTGATGGCTATTAATCATGGCAGGTGGGATTTCCAGATTTTCTCAGTTTTCCCGAATTTTTACCGGTTTTCTTAGTAAACTATCCATCCAACATTCATGCAGTCATACATTAGGTACTGATTCTATTCAAGTGAAAAACCTGATACGGTGAAAGACACGTGCAAAGCATCGCAAACACATTCATCGCGTAAGTAGGAAATGGATAAGCAAGTTGAAAGGAATGAAGGGCGGAAGACGGCATACGGCCCTGAAGATCAGATTGTGCCTTGTTAGGCGAGGATAAGAAACGTAGAAACGTGTTCGATTTGTGTCCTTCGAAAAATACACGTAAACCTTAAACGATGGTAAGGTAAATAAATAAAAACCATATCTTTGCATGAAACTTTCGAAAGACCAAAAATCGATCAGTCTCCCATTACGTTATATGTCTGTTGCTTCCAATCCCCTCTATTCCCTCGCTGTTTCGTCATTGAGTGACCACCATGGAAAGATGCGATTCATGCGATTAAATTGAATTTTTGCATACCAAGAGTCATACATTGACACCGTTAACATATTTTTATTCTCTTTTGATTGTTTTCTTTTCCTACATAATTATCTCTCTCTCTCTCGCTGTTTTTTCATAAAAAAAAACGTGCGCACATTCCCTTCACTTTGGGATGGGTTTGGAAACATGCATGTACAATTCCACTTTCTCTAGTGTACACACATAGGTCTAGTTCCATGTCCTGCTAGTCTCAAGTGCAGCTTCAAGTATACACCTAATTAATTCTCCCTCCATCATTATTGTTTTTAATACATTAATTAAAAGTGTACGTATATTTACCACTTAATTTATATTAGTTAAAGTCCTTCATATATTTCCACTGAGATCGCCATTCTCGTCAAATAATCAGCTGCATTGCTTGTTCCTCCATACACTTGAATCTTGGATCCCAATCATTATTTTTTTTTATTTTATCGTTGGTATGCAGTTTCCATTTTAATAGTTGAAGACTTTGGGCAAACACCTATCTTCTTGTGTAGCTCTATCCTTTTTATAACGGTAAAGAGGCCGTAATTGACATTTGTCATAGATAACTCTTATCTATATGCAAAACAGTTCCATTACCTATAGTTATTCATTATTCTATTTCCGTCAACCTCATCAAGTAGGAATGAGTCGTTTTTGAATGGGTAGAAAAGTAGTTATTCAAGATCGACGTATAAAACAAATTATGACCGGCCTTTTGCTAATCTCATAACGTTGAGAAATTCATTCTCTTGCGTATCCTTTTTCGTGAACAAAATATTTTTTTTTTGTTTCATCACTATGGAAATAACTCTGGCGAAGATTTATGAAACGCAGTGAGATTAATTTTACTTAATACGCTAATATTTGTCTGTCGCTTTCTTATTCAATTAAACAATGATCAACTCCTCCCAGAGATCCATTGGGTTTTATGGTTTTTACCCTTCAAATTGAAAAACATGAAGGGGCTCCTTCCAACATGTTTAGTAACTCCTAAAATATTATGCCGATTCTTAGGACTTTTACCATTCTTCAATGAAGAAATTTAAATCCATTTTCAATAAATAACGGCCATTTTTATTGCTGCTATTACCTTCTACCAATTTTTCAATTCATACTTTTACTTTCCAATTTTTCTTTCTGTGCATTAAGAATAATTTTCTCCGTTACCATGGATATCATTTCAATGCGCAATCTTTAAGTACGATAAAGACGACATGAGTATTCAACAACCTTTTACAGTTTTAAAGTATCTGGTTGAAAATTAAAAGCTGAATTTGGCCCAATAAAAATTAATGACCACAAATTAAGGATAACAACCACAACATGTACTTATAACAACTAATTTCATTTGAATAATTAATAACTCCAAGACTACACACAAAAAGTAGTCACTACCATAATTATCACTAATTCTTTTAAATTTGATGCAAAATTCCATCAAATTGATACTCATTAATTCCTATTAATATCTTTAATTCGACTTTTTCTGGTGTGCATTTTAAGGTTACGCATATGGCACGTTACGATTCGGGTAGAAGTGGATCACAGGTATCATATAATTTGTTAACTACACCACAGAAAAATTTGAATTCCATCAGAGCCATTTTTCTTCCATCAAATTGTAACCCACTTCCAATTTTATGACAACACTTTATGTTTTCTCAAAACAGCATATAGAAGAGCACACGTCTGTATTATTAAGAATAGTATTACCGTCAAGGTAAGTTTTTGATCAAACTTTTACTTAAGTACTTCTAAGCTACGCCAAACAAAACAGGAACAATTAACATTAAATTACAATAAACCATGCTTCTATTCCACATATTTCTTGCATCTCTACATTCCGTCCAACATGCCTATTCTATTCCTCCCCTGCCTGATTATAGCTTAATAAATTACCTAGTTAGTGGAGGCCCTTGTGTGGCCATATTCTTTCCTCTATTACGGTCTTCAACATTTCATCTCCACTCAATATTATGGACTTTGCAGTATTAAGAATTTAGTGAAATGATAAACCAAAGGCTGACACCTGACACTGATTTCCACACCCTCTTGCGGCGGAACGCAGTTTACAGGCATATTTTAGATGAGTTTTCTTAGCACCATTATTCGTAAGCGAGCCAAGCGAGTTATTAATAAATTATTACTAGTCTAAATTATTATTGATAGTAGGGTGAATTTTTATGGACCCTCGGACTACAAGCAAATGTACTCCTAAGCCCTAATTAGCATGACAGTGGTAAATATCCTCAGACCTCATACAACCTGTAACAATAACTCATTCATTCACTCTTCATACATTTATATTTCCCTTAATTCCATCCAAAATGGCTATATTCCCTCTATTACCATCTTCAGTATCCCATTGTCACTCATTATTCCCTGCATCCAAATAAACATATCAGACCTTGAGAAAGTATCATTTTAAGTAATCATTTGCGTTTTTTACGAATTGATAAATTTAAAAAATATTGTAATTACATATAATTCAGTAAAATTTACCTTTCCAAACCGAGGAAATAATGAAAATTAGATAAGAAATAATCATAAATATAGTAAAGGTAATGGTAGCAAAATGTTCATAACCTTAGAATAAAAAATTCCTTCACAGATCAAGTAGAAATGGAATATCTTAAAAAAATGATTCACCCCGGGTCTCCAGTTCTCGTTCCAGTATTGCTCTGAATTATTTGAGAATCCTGGAAAATCAGAGTGGCATGGCAAAGTAAGCTGGTGTAATGAATCGTAGTTTTTAATGGCTCGGAAACTTGGTCGTTGAGACAAAAGGATAAGCGGAGGTTTTCGAGGTGTGCTTGTGGAGAGGAGTGGAAAGGTAAAATGGTCGGAAAGGAAACCAAACGAAGAAGTTTTACTCGGAAGAGAGTAGGACACGAAAGAAGTTGTTAGGTGAAATTTGAAGGAGGCAAGGCAAGAGGACGCAGAAGATGCTGAACGACCTTGGGTTAAAAAAGAGACGTTTCAGGCGTGACATGGTGAAATATCATGATTAATTAAAAATTGGTAATTTTTCAAAAAATAAAATTTAATACGACCGATTTCGGTGTAACTACATCGTCATTCACCTGAAGATGATGTAGTTACATCGAAACCGGTCGTATTAAAATTTTATTTTGTAGAAAATTGCCAATTTTAAATAATAACGAACATGGTTTGTTGAAAAGGGAGTTAGAGGGAGAAAAAGATACATCATAGACATGATATGATTAGTGCTAGAACTTATGCAGATATAAAGAACGAGTTACTATAGGAATACTATAGGGTGATGTCCTAACACCCCCCGCCACACGCCCTTAAGGTGGCTTGTGAGGTATTAAGTAGATGTAGGTGTAAGAAGAAACATAATGATATTTTGTTTGTCGTTAGCCAGGTCTATGAAGTACAGTGGTATAATAGCGCCTGGTTCTATTGAAAACCGACCCTAAACTGCAAGCTTACTGTTGATAATAAACAAAAGAAAGGTGTTTTTCGGGTCATATTCCATTACTACATGCAACCGACGATACAAAGTGACCTTGACTCGCTACTATCACATCTTTGGAGAAGAGCGATGAGTACGGGGCAAATCGCACTAAAAAAAACACCGTCTCAAGCGATGTAAATAAGTTTGAAATCTCAGTTCAAATGTAGGTCGAGTCTACCAAATCAAGCTAGAAATTGTTTTCAGCATAAGAAAACGTATTTTGCAAATTGCATGGGTCTAATGAGGAATGATACCCGATTAATTGAGTTAAGGGAGAACGCTATTCAACTTTAATCGATGCATTTGTCTTTATTATCCACGATACCTACAGCGGTGGATGTAAACTTGTTAGAAGATATGATAATTCCTTTGAAAAACTCGGTTAAACGGTAAAGTTGATTCTTGTTTCAAAACTGGAGAAGGCAGATAGGTTTGATTAACTTTTGGAGCACGCGAAGAAGTCCACTCCGATGCTAACTCACAGCTCTCCATGTTTTAATGACAATTCCAGTGAACATAAATAATTGAACAAAGTAAAGAACGACAGAGGTCTTAGTCCATTTATACGGCCTATATAAAAATATTCCCCACAGGTAAGAAACAATGACCTTGAAAACTAATTCAATCAGATTTCAAGAAACTGCGGAAGATGCCGCAACAGTAACTTTTAACGGAGTCATCCGCTAACATGCATTTCATTGCAACAATTTCAGAGCGTAAAAATCATTCGCCTTGACCGGGACTCGAACCAAAAAAAATTTCAGAGTTTAAGAGGACGCCTAGATAGCTTAACTGGCTAAAGCACTCGGCCGGACATCGAGGGATCCCGGTTCGGATCCCGGTCAAGGCGAATGATTTTTTACCTTCTGAAATTGTTGCATTGTAATTCAATCAGTTTCTCGGTTCATTATTGTGTGATCAATTAGCTTGAGAGATACCTCACTATCATCCCCGAACGTTTCACAGAATCATTCGAATCAGTAGAAGCATTGCTCAGTACTGATAACCAATAGAAACTACGTAATAGCTGGACCAAGAGAAGATTTTAACGGATAAGTGTATCGTGTTAACGTTTAAGGGTATTATTGATTGCATTGTAACTAGTATTTTAGTCACCAAAAATGGATAGTTAAAAGTGTAGTTATTTTACATGTGCCATCTCACTGCGGAGGACGATGTTGTCCAGAAGTATGCATTTCCGTGGTTTCAATAGTCTTACCAAAAAAACATTTTTCCAGTTTTTGGTATCGTCGTCATGAGTTACATGTGTAACGTATCGTCATTCTCTGGAAAAAAAACGAGTATTTCTATACTTTTGATCCTGCATGGATGAAAAGTAAAGCATGGCTAAAAATAAAGAAAACATCTGGTTAACAGGCGCGCTTCAAGCGAAGATAAGTCCACGTGGCCTAAATTTTGTGACTGGGTTAGTCGGTTTAGAACCAGTTCCATAGTTTCGGTCATGGAGCCACGGCTGCCTTCACTGCCTTCCGGAGGGATGTATAGCGAAGGGACGTTTTACTCATTCCTTAATATCCGGGGTGAAACTATATAAGGGGCCTGCTGTTCGAGGGCGTTCGGAAATGGGGACCTTAAGTTTGGGGTTGCTCTCGAAATTTATAAAAGGTAGCGTTGGAAATGGTCAGTTATTCCGTTTACGGTTAATCAGGAGGGGCGCCCACCTAAAGCATTCAATCGATGCATTTATATCATTCGGTAAGCGTAGAATATTGAAAAATAATTCCAGAAGCGTCGTTTCCTCCCAACTGTTCATTGATTGATGATCTCTCAACCCAAGAGAAATCCCTCCAATTCTTGGAATGTCATTGAAAATTTCAATACTATCAACATTATTGACGTTTTGACCTTCCTCGTACGACCGAGGAATCCACGTCCTTACAGGGGGAACATAAAAGGAAGTGGTAGCAATGGCTATCAAATATTCCCAATTCCAATGTTTCCAAAAGATCGACTTTTTTCGGTCCAATATTATACTAGGGATGTCGAGTAACGGTATCAATATAAAATGGATATACGGCATGGAAAATCTGTTTTTATTTACATGTAATTGAAATATCATACATAAGGAAGATTTACGACTACTTCTCTCTGTTTTGTGGTGCGTGCTGATGTTAAATACTCATAAAGGATGCATCAGGACATAACCTATTACCACTCATGTCGAATTATTTAGGCGAATTCCCAATTATAAGTTGCAAATAATATTTAGCTTAAACAAAAATCTGTCTTTTGTATTGCTCAAAAAAAGAAAACAATATTGTTATAAATTCTAAAAAAATTGAAATATTGGTCATTTTTTATTTATGAACCATGATAACACGATAGAGAAATGCATACATACACGAGTCGTTAAGAAGGTTACATTTCCGTAATAGGACGAGAGTAGACTCGGCAGTAACTAGCACAACTAAGGATGTTTCCGCTTAGTTTGTACTATTAAAATAAATTAACTGGAATAATGTGTTCCAGCTCATTATTAATGTGTGTTACAATTTCTAAACTGAATTATGCTTATTCTTCCAAGTTTTTATTCTCAATCCCATTTATAAATTTCCTACTACAATTAAATTATGCCATTACCCTAGTTTCATATTCTGAGGTTCATTTGGCATATGCCATTCTAAGAAGCCATGGATTCTTTAGCCAACCTATTGTCAGATTGTCTCTGCATAACATGAATCAATGGGTAGAATTTTCATGTAGTGTGGGTATGAGAGTTCTAACTACTACTCAGTGATATTTGTCAACTATTGAAAAATTGTTGAAGACAATGGGTCCAGTGTTATTTTCGTAATTTAATTGCAGCAAATGAAATAAGCATATCCATGGATATGAATAGTTGAAGGCTGTGAAGCTGTTAGCCTAGGTTTCTCCGGGGAAACCGAGAAAGCTAGGCGAAACCTAGTGTCACGTACCACTAGACCAGTCTTATATCAAGAGCTAATTTCTCTCCAATGGATTGGACGCCCCGCCGGAGGGGGCGGGGGGGGAGGGAGTAATTAGAAAATGATGTTGCCCCCGTCCCACCATCACCGCTACAGTAAAAAATAGTCATTGCCTTCATCGACTCAATTTAGATTAATTGCAGACACTCGAATTAAGATGACTGTTAGCAATGTCCCGTTTTATTTTATGTCCCTTATATACATATATTTATACATTTATATATATATATACACATTCAAATACGAAGTCCCGCCATACGGCGCACGGCGCATATTTTTCTATATATATATGTGTATATATATATATATATATATAAACATATATTCTGATGACGACGGTCGAGCCGTCGAAACGTCAATACATAATGTGTCCTTTCTTTGTGTCGAATATTTTGTATCTGTGTGTTTGTGCGTCGCCAAAGAGCGTTAATTTCAAAGATATATATATATATATATATATATATATATATAAGAACTTGGTTTTCTATTATGCCAGAGCGAGTGTCAACATTTTTTGTGACGTTGAGGTGGGGCATGGTCCAAAAAAGTTGGAAACACAGAACACAGGTCAGTCTCCTAGGCATATTCGAGTTAAAGGTGGGTATTGGAATGTGTCCCTCACTTCACTACCTTTATCTTCAATTTTTAGTCCCATGATTAGTGCGTAAATGTTTTCCTTCTCTTTTCTTCCTTCCTTTTCCTTCCTTCCTCACGTTCTCGGCCTTTAGTTCCGATCCTCATTAGGAGTAGTAGAATCTGATCTCAGGTGCCCAAGCGATTATGGTTCCATCGCACTGTCGTTAGTAATCCTAGATCACGTAGCATACATTCCAAACTTTTAGATTTAAGTGTTTCAGTTGTCGTTCCAGCACGTTATCATCCTCTCTAACATCCTCGACCTCGTATTTGTGTCCCAGATAACCTTTCGTGAGTTATTTCCCTTTGCACTCCTTTTCTGTACTTGTGTTGAAATTGGATGTTTCAATCTATCCAAAATCTTACAACCTTTGAGCAGCGATATCGTTTGAGATACCCTTGGAATCTAAAATCTATTCAGATGCATTACCCTAGTTGCACGCACAATCCTTGAAGTTACGTAAGCATGAATAACTGCAACTCCTGAAAATTATTTGCGAGTGAAACCGTAAGATCATCCCACACAGCCATTCAAAAAAAAGTTTCTTCTCAGCTATGAGGCTACCAATGGCTATGAAAATACTACAATATGCTATTTTACGAAATTTTATCTTAAATTAAGAGAGAATCAATGAATCAAGTAAGAACTGATCGGTCAGTTGAAGTCCATCATTAAAGAAAAATATATGGACATTGTGGCCACTCATGTTATGGATTTACATCTCAGACTTTTCCCCGATTTTCCTGACCAACGTGTCGTCCCCTTTTTCCCAATTTTCCCCAGTCTTTGGAATCTCATCTGAAATTTTTCTGATCCCTCTCGTCGCGTGCCACTGGTAACAGAGAAGTAGGTCCGAACCTTTTGGTCATAGCCAGGACTTGCATGCGTGATGCCCAGTGGCAAACACGAACTGATCTCAAAACTAAAAGGAATACCATTCTTTTTGGCGATAGCCAATTTTCATTTTCATATTACCAACTTTTCCGAAAATTTTGACCCTTTTCCACGAATTCTTTTAAGAAAGGGTGTCATTCCCGGTTCCCGACTGAGTGACCACCTTGATGGAATATGCAGGTATCATTCATTTTATCAAATGAAACATGTTACGCAAATAAAAAAGACGGAAACCATAAACACTGATTTAGTCTGGTCGAAATAACTATGGCTCCCAGGACGAACAAATGATGAAAAAATTGAAAACCGAGATTGTCCGAAATGTGCAAAGATTACGTTGATCGCGGATTTTTCCATTTGTTCCTAAAAAACAACTGGCAGTCAAATATACGCTAGAGAGGGGCAATTGCTCCCAAGAATTGAGCTGCGTCAAAGCTGAACACATCTACAAATAAACGCGTGAAAATAACCAAATTCGGACGCTTTGGGTACTTGTATAATTCTTGAGGAGTTTCAGTTCATGCACGCAACTTTCAGGGTTGGCACGTTCTGCGTTAACGTCAATGCAGCGCCGTCGAGGCATATTCGTCACCCGTGCGCGTTCCGGACACCTCATTCCTGCCCGAATGACGTAAGCTCAAATAAAATCCGTGCCGCACATCCCCCCCATACGGTATAAAACCTTACTGTTTGCAGTCATTCATCAACGCAAATTCCCATCCCGTAGATTACACAAAACAGCATGTGACTGCAGAGCGTGAAATTGTTCGCTTCAGCGGCCCGGAAAACCTTACTTAAAAGTTTGACTACTGCATAACGGAATAAAATAATTTTGCTGTTTTTCGAGTCCCGGGGGCTCCTCTTTCTTCCACCCACCCCCTTCCCGCCTCTCCCCAGCGAGTACCATCCGGACGCACCGTCGTAAAACTCCCGTCAGTCTCCGCCCGGAGTGGGAGCTCCGAAGTCGGGCAGGGAGGGAGCCTCTCGGGCGGGAGAAGAGGAAGGAAGGAGGGTGGAAAAGATGGCAAATATGCGCGCTCCCCACCCTCACTCCCGAGCGAAAATGAATAGGCTCACCCCCAATCCAGTCCCTATTGCCGCCGTCTCTATCTGCGGATTGGTGCTATGGCAACGAGGGCCGCCGGGTCGAGAAAGGGCTGTGCATCGGGTGGGTGAGATAGAGTTTGAGGGGGCGGAAGGGCTTCAAGAGCCTTTGTTGACGAATTTGCCACCGTCGTCGGAGGAAGAGCCCTTTTCTCCTCCATTACAACCTCCCACACCCCCGTCTCCCCTCCTCCACACCAACACTCACAAACTCCACCCGGACGCCGTCCACCACCCCCCCTTACCCTCCTCCCAACCACCACCCCTCCCTCCCGGCGCATAAAACCAACCCTCCCCACACTCCGACGGACCCGGTCCTAAAAGTCTCACTCTACGATTCCGCATCCAGGCACAATTGGGGTCACTGGGCATTGGTGCCGGCGGTCTTTACGGACTGGGACGCTGTGTTGTGGGAAGTTGGGATGGGGGAGGGAGGAGGAGAAGGAGGTATTTTCGGGAGGAGGAGAAGGAGGTGAGGCTGAGAGTGGAATGAGGAGGGAAGAAGTGGTGCAGGGGGGATTGGAGCATTCTCCCGAAATACCCAGCGGTAGCAGCATTTTAGCAGGATGGGGCATTTTGTGCGTGGGTCGGCTTTTGGGAGTGGGTGGTGGTGATGTCGGTGGGAGGACTATATTCAGTTATCCCGGAGGCGACGCGGCCCAATGGGATGAGGACATGAGGGGGATGTGAGTCGAGTACGAGTGGGAGAAGGGAGGGAAAATGTAGACCTGCTTTGTACGGGACGGGAGGCTTGACTTGCGGTGGGGCACATGTGTGCGCGGATGTGTCGTATACGCCTCTGCTTCGCCCTGGGGGCCGGTTTAAATTTGAAATGGTGTGTCGGTGCGTGTGTGTGTGTGTGTTGCCGAGGGTGGTAAGTCAAGTTTTCCCACACTAGCACCCATGTTGCATACCATAAATTCGCAACAAGGAAAAAAAAAGGAGGCGGAACCTACGCTTCACTTGAACGAATCGAGACAGTGGTTCCGGACACAAGAGTTTTCAAACCGGGTGCCGCAAAACTCGGGCATGTCAATCGTATTGTGTCGGCGTCGGCTGATTCGACACCCTCGCATTTGAAGCACTAGCAGGCAGTAGGGCAATTCTTCTGCCCACGTCATTTTTTTTCCTACCGTGCTTTTTAAATCAGAATTTTTCGGAAAGAAAATCACTTCTTGCACGAATTCATTACCTTATAAAACGTATTTGAGGGCGCTCTTCTGCTATGTTTCTCAGTGTAGATAACAGTGACACCCAGAGTACGTACTTTCCCTGGCGATCCATTAAAATCGTCCTTATTGTTAGAATGTATGCCTCTCCATCAAATAATATCATACTAGAAGGTCTCAACCTAGTGAATGACTTCTTCTGCGGATTGAAATTTGCCACTTTATGATGCATCAATAAAGGTAGTAAGCATTGACAAAGCAACGGAGGAGAAACACAGCTCTCCTAGAAAGCACACATATGTTGTCAAAATTACGCAGATTTAAAAAATTCCGTTGCACAAACATTTTTGCAATATAAGAGAACGTTGCCATGTAATAATAGCACGCGCGTTTATCAAAAGATCCATCAGTTTTCATCACTATCAAAATGACTTGATGCGATGATCTTTTTACCATTCTTCCAAAATACTGTTACCCACTGATCGCTTCATTCTTTTATAATCCTTGAAAAATAACAGCTCATTAAACATGAAAACTAAGATTGGACAAAATTATATAAATACAGAGAAAAGGCTTTCTGCTAATGACTTTACTCCTAATTAAAGTATTTTAATCTTTTCTTTTTCTTACAAATTCCTTTGCCTCTTGATAGGCATTCAGTGGTAAAGGAACTATTAAGTCTTAAGTAACATAAAAATATCCATCAATCTGCGTATATCCATCTATGCATTATTCATCTAACTATCCATGCAATCTTTTAAATTTTCTGAAGTGTTTGCTATCCTCTCGTTGCCGGCGTTATTATAATGTCCCAAGATACAAAATTTTTCGCGAGGTTTTTGCAATAGCAAGGTTTCAACTACACTAGCAAAAACTAACGATATATTTTTATTATTGAGTTGAGTCGGTGTTGGTTACGCCTGTCTCTAGAGTTGATTTCGTAGTTTTTCGTTTATAATTGATGAATTTAAATTCTCCTGGCATTGCTATTTTTTCTTCTGCGACTCATTGCACCTCACAGGAATCAGCATAACCAGAATTTCTTTCAAGCCATCGACCATGTTCATTAATTTTTCTGCTCGTCTGACAACGAGGCATTCAGTTTCATAAAACTCGTTGCAATAAACTGAATTGCGTGAGGAAATGCACGAAAAAAAAAACATCGTGGAACTCTGTTCGTGGGTTTCCATTCAATTTTTCTTTCCATTATACTCCTTGAGTATTCATTATGTCTCATTGTTTTTGCAATCCATGTCTCATACGGAGAACCCTCGTTAGCACAAGTTGAAAGAGCTTGGTATGCTCTCTCTTGCGATGAAAATATAATTGAGTACACGACAGAGCTGGCTTTGGAATACCAAATTATATGCTTAGAATTCGTTGCTTCTTGACGGGAAATTGAAGGTGAGAACAAGTTCAACTTAATTTTTGGTACACATTTAATTCATTGGCACCATAGAAAAAAACGAGGTCAAATATAAAAAAGGAGTTTTCAGCACGAATACAGAAATAGCTTTTATTATTAGTGGAAAAAAGGGTATTTTGGATAAACTGATATGACCTTATTCCGACAGTTATTGCTCGTCATCTAACTTGGATCGCCTCATGTCCTTAAATTATGATTTTAGCCAATTTCATGGAAAAATTAAAAACAATTTTACAGTAAAGAAATTGTTATAGTTTTGCCTCATAAGTGTTTCAATACACTTTTAAGAATTAATCGATTTCTGTGTTGCGACTTGATGAGACGAGTTAATCAAATGACAGCAAAAGCAATACCATTCTTCATTTTTTTCGCATGACAAATTAGGATTAGATGGCGGAAGGATCGCTCAAAACTTTGGCTCTCTTTAGAGTCTATTAGAGACGAACCTGATTTTTTTTTATCGTCGATCCCCATTTCGCTTTCACGACTAGGCATGAAGTGTCTCGCAAATGGGATTTTTCATAACATTCAAGCCCCGGTTTATTTCTCGAGCCATTTTCAGTACGAAATTAAGTGTAGCCGTGATGAAATTCCAAGGCCCTTTCGCTCAATTCATCATAATTAAACCCAACGGAAAGTACGCAACCCAGTCTTAGACGTTTGAGAGCTCCTGTCCTATATTTCCAATTGAGGTTATTTCAATCCCTCCGCACTCCACATGCAAGCTAGGTTAGTATCACAAATCGTGTCCATCCTCACGTGCTCGGCGCCAGTAGCTCACCGGAGCGGACACTTTATTTTGAATATCAGAAGTTGAAAAACTTGAATGTTAAAGCGTTCTGGAAGTCTTAAAACTGCATCACGGTATTCACGTCACGCATTAATGCTGAAATCGCCTCTTGATATATTTGCAAACGTGGACGAGAATAAGTCAAATTCAAATTTCAAGAAACTGCCGCAACAGTAACTTTTAACGGAGTCATCCGCTAACATGAATTTCATTGCAACAATTTCAGAGCGTAAAAATCATTCGAGGCGAATTATTTTTACGCTCTGCAATTGTTGCTATAAAATTCGAATGTTTATCTTTTCCACCATAACTCTGATTAATAACTCAAATTGTGCAATGGAATGCTAAATACTATCAATTTAGCCCTAACAGTTTCTAATTATAATGGCACAAAAGGAAGCCTGTGGTAATTACTTGGATTATTTCATCACGAATATCGCACTCGTCACCAATTCTCGAATAATATCAACAAGTTGATTCGACAAAAAATTTTTGGTTTCGCGGAGTTCATCCAATTGAAGAATTATTGAACAAATGCAAACCCTCAATAAAAAAAAACTGCCCAGAAAATAGCGACTCAAAGAATAGAACTTAAAGATATATTTCATCAATTTCAGCAGGAAGAAAAGAATAGCATTAGATGAACAAACGAATATTTGTTATTAATAAAAATTGCCAATTATTATTAATCATTATATTCTACCATATCAAGCCTGAGACGTCTCTTTTTATGAATATTTGTTACTGAGGAACAACCGATGTAGAATAATTAAGATTGTTACGAGCAAGAAGAACATGAAAAGAGGATGAATGCATGCATACAAAAATATCTACTATTACGTACAGTGTTTTAAGACCACATGATGCACCAATCGTATATCATACTTGGTTGCACTTAGAAGTGTGCCGGTCATGCGTACACTATAGAAGTACGTGCGTTCTCAAAATCCAGCGCTTGAGATAATACATGCTACCCAAATTCAATAAGTGATTCCGCCGTTCTCTTGGCATCAAAAGCTGTCAAAATATTGCAAAAATTCATTCAATTAATCAAATATAACCGCTAAACCGCAAGATTGCCGCCGGCATACCCCAAAGAGGAGGAGTGCGTCTGCCAGACTTGTAAGCCATGAAATAGAACGTGGGAGAAAATGAATAAAAGCTTCTGATGTCCTATCAGATAAAGCTCGCACGGTGAAAGTTAGAAGAACATGAGAACTATTTCTTTCTTTAGTTTCACAGATTCTCAAATACAGTTGGTCTACCGATGTTTGAAAAACAAAGACTGAAAACTCGGGAATGTGATTTAATCATATATCATCGGAGCAATAAAAGAGTATATTAAGGGAACTAGTACTAATACGTATAATTAGTAATTGATAATATCAGAAACTGCATAATGCCTTTGAATTAAATGTATTAAAACCATGTTATCTTCTAAAGCTACGTACTTATTTTGATTCAACGTAAGATTTCCACTGGCAACGCTTGAATTTTTAATTTGAAGGTTACCTTACCTCAGGTTTGACTACAAGCTCTACATCAAACTTCCATTCTCTGGATCTTTTTCATTTTTAAGTTTAAATTTTGCTTTATGTAATAAATTAAGGTAACTCTATATCATACCTTTGCCGCATATTTTTATCATTGTTATTATTAGCATAAGGTAATCTACCGGTTAAGGTAGGTTTTTTGATGGACACAACTACCAAATAAATATCTTGAGATTCCTAACGAAACACAATATGCCTTTCATCCATTTTTCCTGCCTCCTTAGGATTTCTCCCTATAAACCCCTCTCCTCGCCCACCATCCCTAGCACTTCCTCATTTGTTTTCCTTTCGGTCCATTTCACCTTCTCCATTCTTCTCCACACCCACATTTCAAAAGCCTTCAATCTACGTCTATCCTCCTGCTTCAATGACTACTTTCCCGTGTCGTACACAGCTATGCTCCATATTCAAGTTTTTACGAGTCTTTTCTTAATATCTTTAGATTCATGTCATCAACTCCTTCCTCCTTGTTAAAACCTCTTTGCCTATCGCAATTCTTCTCCTTACGTTCCTACAACTTTGACCGTATTGGTCCAAAACACTTCCGAGATATGTAAACTGTTCTACCTGCTCTATTTTCCCCCTCCTATTTTAATGTTTAGCTTAGCCTTGTTCTTTCTGGAAAATCGCACAACCTTTGTTTTATTAATATGAATTCTCATCCCATATCTATCGACCTGAGTTTCCAATTTACGCAGCAATACTTGCAACCCATTGGCTGACTGACAAACTAAAGCTTGGTCACCAGCAAACCTAACTGATTTTACGAATTTCCCTCCGACTTTCATTCCTGCCTCCAGTTCTTCCCATGCTTCTTTACAAATTACATATTTTTTATATTATTTATTATGACATAATATTTTTCGGGTGAAATCCATGGGTTGGATAAATATTTTTCACCGGATTGTGCATGCATGCATAATGAGGAGCGTAACACACCACATTGCTTTTTAGTCTCTTTCTTCTTTTTTCGATCTTTACTTCTGGAACAACTACGGGATGTCAAGATGGAAAGTTGTCGGTACAGAACGGTCGGGAAGGTAGCATTAGAACAATCAACTAAATGTACGACTTATTCTTTGCTTTAGTCAGTTCACGGCGATATATTTGATGATAATTAGCATTTCTTGGTGCGTACACTGGAGGGACACAACAAAAGCATATAAGAGATTGATTATATGGATAGACAGAATTAAAGAAATAGCATTGGGAGGAAGGCGGGATCGACGCATAGATGAATTAGCCAAGTTCAAATTGATGTGGTGAACAAGAGGGCCAAATAAACTATCATAACTAGTGTGTCAAATCCGGGGAACGCACACTGCTGCTGCTTTCAACTATGCACACCCCTGGTGTTCAGTAATGCTTCCTCGCATTAGGCGTAAATTTAGTCCGGTTTCAATTTATTTTCAACACATTTCCGCAAAATCCCTATATAATATTTTCCCTCTACCTGATTATCTGCACACGAAATACCTCCGTCCATTATTTTCACGGTTGAAAATGCATATGATTAACACTGTGAGAGCAAGTTCGATTCACTACTCGTGCCAAGATCACAATTCCATGGCAGTCTGCGTTATTAAGTTGCCCAACGCCGACATAAATGACCACTTTCTACCTAGTGCACCCGAACGCATTTTTTTGACCAAATACGTAGATTTACATTCAAACAAAAGCCCTAAAGTCACCTCAAGGGCGTGCGGAAGGAGATGTTAGGGTAACACCCATTCATGCATAAATATGAACTCGAAAGACTTGTGCATAAATGAGGACATATTCTTATATGCTCATATATGCACGCACACACACATACACACGTGCACATATACGCATGTATACCTATCCACATCATGCGGTAAAGGGAATCTTTGGCTGATCATCAAAGTTTGCTTTATGAAATGAAAAATATTGGGTTGTATGGGTTCGATTTTGCTATGACCGTGCATCGTACGAGGGAAGACCGAGAGACAAATATCCATCAGTGGCGGTTACCAACTACTGCTATTCTTGTGGTAGTATCAACCAACATAATTCGGGCCGTAATAATTCACGGAAAAAAACAACTTGAATAGGTTTTAAATAAATAAAACAGTTTCTGTCGTGACTTGGTGGAAAATCTTCATATTAATTTTGAAAAATAAACAAATTGGCTTTTCCACATAGAAAATTTTTATTCCCTCACATAGGTTTCGTCATGGTCTAACTGAAGATGTTACACAATAACGAAACCTAGGTGGTGACTAAAAACTTTTTATGTGGAAAAGCCAAGTTGTTCATTTTTCAATTTCAATTGATAGATTTTGGCTCTGGATTCTCCAACAGCTCGAAAGATGTAGTGTGCATCACAGACTAGGTAAATAATAATAATAAGAAAATCAAAACAGCCTTATCGAAGGCTGGATTCGATTCCTCGACCTTTGGATTTCTATACCCCGGACGTTACCGTGACCGACATTAAGAAAAGCATATCGGTTGATATGACTGATGCGAGGCTAAGACTGACTCGATGCGATCGATTACGGACGGTGAAAGTCTCTGAATGGGCACGAAACTGCAATATAAATGCAATTCACAACGCACGTGGCAACAGAGGAAATAGATTGTCGATAAAGACGCCAGTGAAACTACAACATGACTGAAGCAACAGAAGTGTGCTAGTGAGATCGAATAGGAAAGAGAATTGACGTACTTTGAACATTGGATGAAGTAGAACATTAGAGGGAACTTGCCAAGCAAAAAGATGACCTATTTTCTGAGTGTCCAAAAGATGCAGAAAAAGAATATAATGTAAATATTTCATTCATCCATAGAATTAATGAATTCCTATTTAATATTATTCAATTGTGACAAAAAAATCAATAATTTTTTGTCGCAATCGAATCATAGGTCATTTACAACGTCACCACTAGCATTTTGTACAGTAAATATGGCAAAAATGTAAAATTTTACTTTAACTATATATAACAACATATGATAATGTATGATAGTTAATGCTGAATGTCCATGTCATCGGCAGCTTCATTGGTAGACAAATGTGCAGCAAATGCATTTACGTACCCCTAGTCTAACTTAGTTTCTCAATGAGCCGTTACCTGTCGGCTTCACCCATCATTGTAACCTCTGTTATAGCATAGTTTACTCTAAATCTTAAGTTTCTCGTCTCTTACTAGGTTATTAGGTCACTTAATTATATTTATCGTAGATATAAATTTACGCATTAAATTTTAGTTATGTGGAACATGCTCTGAAAACAAATTCCCAACATAATTGCGAGAGAAAACTCAATGGCCCGACCATATCATTATTATTAGGTAATCTACCGGTTAAGGTAGGTTTTTGGATGGACACAACTATCAAATAAACATTTTCTAACTCCAAACAAAACCCAATCCAGCAACCTACTCTACATCAGGTCCCTCTTCATCTCTGTGTACTTCTTTCCTCCCTTCATCCCATCGAACATCCCTATCCTGCTTCTGCCCTTTCCTCGCTTGCCCAACATTCTCCCCTCTATTACCTTCTTCAACATTCCACTACCGCCCAACCGACCATATTCTCCATGATCAAATATCGCATGAGGGAAGAACAAGTGCATGAATCTGCCAGCGTCAGTATCTCTATAATTCTATCCCCGTGGATCCGCATAATAATCCCTTTAGTGTTCCCTCCCTTCGCCAACTTTTTTTCGGCATCAACTCTTCTTTCCTATAGACTGTCTTTAAGTCCTGAATTTTAGACATAGATGTGACATAATTGTGAAAAATTGTGTTTGACATAGTTGTGAAAAAGCATATAAGGTGGGAAAAGCAGGTTAGACCTATCCTAGAATACTCGTCCATAGTATGGAATCCATATGAGGTGGGACACATTCAAAAGCTAGAAAAAGTACAAATAAAGGCAGCAAGATATGTACTCGGAAAGTACAAAAGAACAGATAGTGTCACGGATATATTGGATGTATTGAAATGGGAAAGTTTAACAAATAGAAGAAAAAGAAGTAGGTTAGGCGCGATGCAAAGAATTTTTAAAAATGACGAAGCGTGGGCAGATTTATGGAAAGAGATAGAAAAACCAATATTTAAGGGGAAAAATAAATTCTTAAATAAATAATAAGAGAATAAGAAAAATAAATGTTTGTTTTGAAGAACATAGCATATAGGGTCCCCCTTGTTATAAAATCTCCCCGTCCCTAGATGCATGATGGATGAAACGAGATAACACGGTAAAACCAGGTCTACTAGCCTAAATACATAATATGCATAGTATACTAAACCGACCTTCGGGTTGATTACTGCGATTATGGTTTTTTTTAATACATAGAGTACAAACATATTATAAACACGACTCTAGTAATCAATAAGTCAACTTTTCGCTTTTCATTGGGCCTACATGGATCGAGACACTTGTTCACGTATGATCCCTACTCGAGGGATGATTAATGGCAGTGTCTTTAACTCCCCATTAATTAATTGAGATACCATTGACATTGGGATAAATTCTTGAACAGACAGTTAGGTGATGCGATAATACTCTCGCTCATGGTTTATGAGAGGAAATGATATTGTGGATGTTTAGCGAATCATGATCATTGTAAATTGTGGAACAAATGATCATACGACAACACTCGGTGAACTAAAAACTGCATTGGAAAATATCACAAAACCAAGAAACGACGACTATTTCTTTTCGAGAAATATGAAGTCAAATTCCTGAAATTTTTAGACACCAAACTTTTTGGAAACGTTGAAATAACATGAGAGTCCTACTTTTGATGTAGTCCACCAAAAAATTGGTACGTTAATAATATTCACGCAAAGTAAAACATGAAAGCAAGGACCGACTTTGGGATAGCATTTGAAGTAAGATTGGCGCTCAATTAACAGAGGAAATTAAATACCACAATAAAATGTGCAACCAAATCACTTCAGCGGAGACACGAAACTCCAATTCTTGAGGTACTTGCAAGCTGGTGCGATAAGCCACCGGACTTATTCGACCGGAACGTAAAAGAGAAAGGGAAGCGTTCATGTAAACCACCTCAGGGAAGGCGACATAACTACGAGAGTTCAAAAAAAAAAGAAAATATTCCAATAGACAAATTTCAAAAAACTGTAACAGTAACTTTAACGGAGTCACCCGCTATGTGTGCATTATAATGCAACAATTTAAAGTGTTAAGACAACAATTTAAAGAGTGGTAAAAAGCACTCGGCCGGATATCGAGGGATCCGGGTACGAATCCCGGTCAAGGCGAATGATTTTTACTCTCTGAAATTGTTGCATTATAATGCACACATAGCGGGTGACTCCGTTAAAGTCACTGTTACAGTTTCTTGAAATTTGTCTAAGGTATGAACAGCCTAAGTGTTTGAAATTGGCTTTATTAACATCGTGGACTGTGGCGCGACGCGCACGACTACTAATGCCTGTGACATTGTATGTACGGTATTTCGTCATAACATCTTGTTCCTTTAAAGCCCCCAAAATTTCAGAGTGTAAGAGGACGTCTCGGTAGCTTAATTGGTTAAAGCACTAATCCCGGTCAAGGCGAATGATTTTTACTCTCTGAAATTGTTGCATTATAATGCACACATAGCGGGTGACTCCGTTAAAGTTACTGTTACAGTTTCTTGAAATTTGTCTAAGGTATGAACAGCCTAAGTGTTTGAAATTGGCTTTATTAACATCGTGGACTGTGGCGCGTTGCGCACGACTACGAATGCCTGTGACATTGTATGTACGGTATTTCGTCATAACATCTTGTTCCTTTAAAGCCCCCAAAATTTCAAAGTGTAAGAGGACGTCTCGGTAGCTTAATTGGTTAAAGCACTCGGCCGGATATCGAAGGATCCGGGTTCGAATCCCGGTCAAGGCGAATGATTTTTACTCTCTGAAATTGTTGCATTATATTCCAATAGAATTCGGCAATTCAGAAAAAAAGATTCGTTGCAACGGTGCATGTTGAAACGCAATTCCGAATTCAATTCGCGGGAAGATGATGTGACAGCTGAGAAGAGAAACAAGGAAGGATTGGAAGAGAGAGAGAAAAATAAACTCAATGAACGAAACAGCGGAGGGAAACGGGGAGAGGATGGAACAGCATTAGCATGGGATGAATTGGAGAGGGGGAAGAAGAGGCCGAAGTTCTAGCGAAAGTAAGGAAGAGGAGCGTGGCAATTAATAGAGTGTGCTGAAATGTTTATGGCAGGATGCGAGGAACGGGAATCCGAAGGCGCAGGTGGGGGAGGGTGTGGTTGGAAGGGGGGTGGAGAAGGAGTACCACAAACCTCGGAATGGGGCGTTAAGATGAGGGGTAAGAAAAGAATATGAAGGAGGAGAATGAGTTGAGAGGAGGGGAAGACGGGAGTGAACACAGGAAAAGTGATTTCCTTGGGTCTTGCAATATCGCTTTCGCCAAAACTTATCAAAAACCATAACCTGCGAAGAGGTTTTTTTTTAGATTATTTTAAGATATCGGAAATTTACTGAGGCTATAAAATGTTGATAATCATACAGACGAATTGAGAATTCAAGAACGAATGCATATTAGTAGTTTATCAAGCAATAATTACAATTACGAGCAATAATTATAATTCTCGAGCAAGCAATAATTATGATTCTCGTAATTAACAATCAAAGAAATTAATTTTTTTTAACACTCGCGTTTATTCATTTGTTGATAAATTTTATCTACAACTAGAAGGGACAGTTTATCCAAAATATTAGAGCAGCTAGACTGGGAATTACTCACCGAGCGAAGGTTAAATTACAGATGAAGCTCTTGCATAAAGTGGAAAGAGTTCTCTTCAGTAGTGGTGTTGAAAATGTATTATTACCCCCATCGTACTACGGTAGGGGATGTCATGGTAATAAAAGTTAGAGAGATTAACTGTGTAACAGATAGAATTAAGATGCATTTTTTTCCATGAACGATAGAGGATCATAGTAACTTTGTTCGACAGCGGGAGGTTCATGCTCGGGTAAAATTATTCTGGTGTGTATTCACCCCCTGCCACACATCCTAGGGGTGGCATGTAGGATAATAAAATAAACGTGTTTAGTCGATGTTGAGCATGATGATGGTGTGATTCCTAGGTATATTACTACTTGATCCGCCAAGATTATTTCAACCCTTTTATGAGCCTGTGTGCGTGTAAAGTCGGCGATAAGATGTACATTTCTAGATTAATTTAATCTATTCTTAGTGCAAAGAAGAGAATAAGGTCAGCCAAATCGAGTTTTTTTATAATTTCAAAAATTAACAGGACATAGCTGAGCATCAAAAAACTGATTTTAAGGAATGTATTCTTTTCAATGCATGCAAACCGTGAACGAATGCAAGATCTTCATTGGTGTACGCCTGTTTCGTCATAGGGGTATCTTTCTTTTGGCCAGCCGGTGACACGACTGCTAGTGAGACACGTCTGGTCACATGTCTGCCTCTGTCAATCCCGAAAAATCCTTCTCATGCCATCAAGCAATCCAGAAACCGAGGCAACAGAACTGACTCAACAACACCCATGGTAGAAGTGGAATTCGATTCCGCCACCTTTTGGGTTAGCCAGGTGGGTGAGAATTTCACGGACTAACCCAGCAGGTCTCATGTGATTGTTATTGGGCAAGGGTAGTGGTGGACATGCCAATAGCAGTTTTATAATTTTTTGAGTACTCGATTATTCAACGCCATTCATGGCTAGTCTAGCGAAGACGACTCATTAAAACCGCGGTATGGGTATAATGAGTAACCCGGGAAAAATGGAAGGAGGAGAGAGAAATAATCAGTTCACCCATAAGTTGTTGTAAAACACGTTAAAAAATGTCTGTTCAGTTAAATATTACCGGAGCTTCTCTGACTTCAAATTAATTAGTGCTTCTATCAATATAAGAGCATTAATTTTTATCATATTTTTATCGGTTCAGGTTTGCAACAAATTTAAAATAATGTATATTTTTTTATTGATCCATTTTTCGACACTGAATTAATCATCTTGGGAATCAATTGACTTATTAATTTAATATTTATGTGCTTGGCCATAGTGAGGTTAAAAAAAGGTTTTTACGGAATTATTAGAGCAATGCAGCAATCAATAGCTATATATCTTTTAAAAAGAAATACACAATCCATGTGATACATACAAAGAAAAAATTCTCCCCGGCGGGGAATCGAACCCCGGTCTCCCGCGTGACAGGCGGGGATACTGACCACTATACTACCGAGGACTTGCGAAATCACCACAAATTCGTGGAAATTAATTTTCGTACCATTTTCATGTTTAGGTGTAATTGGTAAATTCAGTGTCAATGCGAATTTTAGGAAGACAATAAAAGATGAAATTTTACCAACATAAAATAAGAAAAGTAGCGCCAGTATCTGCACAAACTGACTTAAATGGTCGTTGCCCATTTTTATGTCGCGCAAAGGGCTACAACCACCTTTACCTCACGTACTTGTGTACATCTAATAGGAAACTGCCTATGGAAGTACGGCCACTAAATCCGGGGGTACAGTTGTACATAATATTTGAGCGTACGAGTGCTATTAGATGGAAATATATAACTGCATGGCACACTGATAAATTAAAACCCCAGCTACTAATTCTAAACACAGCTACTAAATGGCTTTTGTATTCACAGTTACAGAAGATATTCCCTGTCCGAGGAACTATGGTGTACGACAACGTCAGATAATAGACTCAGCATTTACCAACGATTTTTTGCAAATAAAAAACATATTCCCACATTAAAATTTCACCTGATGCAATGTCTGATATAATTACTATCTGATGCTTTCTAAGTCTTCTGTTAAGTGAGGATCATCACATGACTGCGATATTGTTCGTTATTTTTAAATTAAATCAGCCCAAAGTACTTTCGCCTGCTCAATTGCAAAGAGACTGAGGATAATATATATTCGATGTTTCTATCTTCTGCTTCATGTAACAATAATGTCGTCGTGACCATTCGACATTCGTTACATTCTGCTATACATGGTCAATAAAATAGCGTTTAGTTTTTTTAAACTTAGCCTACATTGTTCGGGTAGCCTAGATTTATGATACAGATCCAATAAATGAGGGTACATCTTTATCCTAAGGCAGCGTGATGATTTAGAACTCTAGATCATTTTTGTCTGCAAAATACCCCGCGAATCCCAGCAAGTCCTCGGTAGTATAGTGGTCAGTATCCCCGCCTGTCACGCGGGAGACCGGGGTTCGATTCCCCGCCGGGGAGATTTTTTTCTTTCTTATCATGCAAATTGTATATTTATTTTGAAAAGATAAAAAAACTATTGATGCATTGCTACAATATTAACCTAAAAACCGTTATTAGTGAAAATTTTTTAACATAAAACGAAATGCGTCAATGAAATTCTTTTGAGTTGGGGTGGGAATCATTGGAAGAAAGGCGATTTCAATGCTGGGCTGAGTTTCAGAGGTCTCGCAAATTATTCGCACTCAAACATACATTAGTCGCTTAGGTCATGTACATAAAATTCGAGAAATAGATGCCGCGAACTAGCAGACTCGAAGACTCCTCCCCACGGACAATACGGGACAGCAACTGTAGGGTTATACATAGCAAAAATTACCCTTGCTACTCTCAGCATCTAAGGAATAATTTGTTCTACTCAATTGCATGCACTTTCACTAACCAAAACAAGTCGGAACAAAATTAAACATTGCAAAGACGTCAAGTATATTTCTAGGTGCACGTGTATGTTAGTCAATAGTTTGAGTGTTTGCATGTGTGTGGGTTTCAAGGGATCTACATCTACTCAATACCCCGCAAGCCGTCGCAAGGGTTTGTGGCGGGGGGTGTTAGGGCAACACACGTAATTTATAAATAAAAAACCGCATGCAGAAGCCACAAATTTATAGTCCACAAACCAAACATGGTAAACATTCATGCAAAAACCCTTCGCCCCACACACATGCAAACACGCAAACTATCACAAATATACACATGTTTTTTCTATCAGGTAATCTACCGGTTAAGGTAGGTTCTTGGATGGACACAACAAATAAACATTTTGCAACTCCAAACAAAACCCAATCCAGCAACCCAATCTACATCAGGTCCCTCTTCATCCCTATGTACTGCCTTCCTCCCGTCATCCCGTCCAACATCCCTATCCTGTTCCTGCCCTTTCCTCGTTTGCCTAACATTCTCCCCTCTATACCTCACCTTCTTCAACATCCCACTACCGCTCAATACGCCTTTCATCCATTTTTTCGGCCCCCATAGGATTTCTCTTAACAAACCCCTCTCCTCACCCACCATCTCCAGTATTTCCTCATTTGTTTTCCTTTCGATCCATTTCACCTTCTCCACATCCAAATTTCAAAAGCCTCCAATCTAAGTCTATCCTCCTGCTTCAACGACCACGTTTCCGCGCCGTACCAAAGTTTTTACGAGTCTTTTCTTAACCTCCCTACTCAACGTCCCCGTCATCAACTCCCTCCTCCTTGAGAAAGCCTCCTTGCCTAGCGCAATTCTTCTCCTTACGTCGCTACTACTTTCACCGTGTTGGTCCAAAACACTTCCGAGATACGTAAACTGTTCTTCCTGCACTAATTTTTCCCCTCCTATTTTAATGTTTAGCTTAGCCTTTTCCTTTCTGGAAAATCGCATAACCTTTGTTTTATTAATATTGATTCTCATCCCATATCTATCGCATTGAACCTCCAATTCACTCAGCAATGCTTGCAACCCCTTGGCTGACTGAGCAACTATTGCTTGGCCATCAGCAAACCTAACCGATTTTACGAATTCCCTTTACTTCAATTCCGAATTCACTTTCATTCCTGCCTCCAGTTCTTCCCATGCCTCTTTAAACATTTCCTTCACATATACGTTGAACAGCACCGGTGACAATGGGCAACCCTGCCTTACACCTCTTCCTAACACTGCCCATCCGAACTCTCCGCTCCCCACTCGCACCTGAGCAGTCTGAGACATGTACAGGTTGCGGATCAGTCTCCTGTCCCTCCAATCCATTCCTATTTTCTGCAATACACGCATTAATTTTTCCCAATTCACTCTATCAAACGCTTTTTCGAAATCTACGAAACAGGCAAATACGTCCTGATTATATTCTATATTCCTCTCGATTAGTGATCTCATTACTGCAATGGCATCACGCGTACCTCTTCCCTTTCTAAACCCAAACTGACCTTCCCCTAAGTAATCGTTTGCCTTACTCTCTATCCTTTTGTTGATGATCCTGAGAATAACTTTAGCTGCGTGGAATATCAAACTTATTGTTCTGTAATCCTCACATGATGTAGCCTTTACCTTTTTTGGAATAGGAACTAACACCGATCTCACAAAATCTTCCGGCTAGATTCCTTCCTCATAGATACTACGAATCAGTCCATATAGAGTCTCCTTCCCACACTTTCCTAAACAGTTCAACAGTTCCACAGGAATGTTGTCCACCCCCGCTGTCTTATTGCTTTCACCTCCTTTAATGCCTTTTCTATTTCATCGTCGAGTATGCCTGGGCCTAAGCTATCTTCTTCTACGTTATGTTCCTTTTCTATGTCTAACCTTGTCGGCCTAAGTTCAGACATAGAAAAGTAACTTTCTCATTACATTTCCCCACACCCGTTTAATGAAGCCCAGTTTCTTTAAGGCGGATCTGCATATGGTCCTCACTTCTACATTGTTCTTGCATGAATGTAAACCATACGATTGTATACATTTGTGGCTTTTGCATGTGATTTTTATTTCTTATTACGGGTGTTGCCTTAACACCCCTCGCCATACGCCCTTGCGGAGGCTTGCGGGGAATTAAGTAGATGTAGATTTAACCTCGTATGTTGCGTTGTCAAAACCCTTTCTACCCGCATGACCTCATTGGAATGTCTTTAAATAATGTAGAGCTCTTTACAGTATTGCTTGCTCTGCTATTTCTGGTTTTAAGTGTCCCCTTCCATCCCTCGTCTCTCTCAGTAAGGGGACCCTCCAGCTACCTGCGGCGTTGAGTCATATTCCCTACCTGTGTCCTTGGGGAGGAGACCGTTGTATGTTGTACTATATGTCCATGTGGTAGTGGAATTTTACCTTCTTACTTTTCAAATTCTAGCTTGCACGTTATTGGATCAATTTTTACTGCCTCTTAAGGTAAAATTGCTTGTTAGATGTTAGAATATGTATTTGCATGCGCCTAAAATGAAAGGATTTTTGCATGAATGTATACGCCACTTAGGTGTTGAGTTTGCATGTGGTTTTGTTCCCTTTTACGGGTGGTGACCTAAGACCCCCCACCTCATGGCTTTGCGGCGATCTGCGGGGAGTTATGTAGATGAAGGTCTCATGATGGGGGATGTTGCAGCACCAGTCATTCATGCACAAACAGTACCTCATGCATGCAGTCGAATACATGTTTGTCCATGTATACTAACACGCATCCCTATTTAAATTATGCAATAATTGAAGTGACTGACTAAAATTAGATAAATCATTAAATATCCACGTCGCTTACAATCACAAGAAAATCATAGATATCTCACGTAGAGAAGCAACAGAGCCATAAGTTCTCCACGTGATAGATGGAAGAATGGAACATTTTATTGTTGAACAGAAAAGGATGACTTTGCCAATAGCAGAGACCTATTTATCAACCACCAGCAGCAAAACAGTAAAACAATCATACAATGTTAACTTCAATAATTATGGCGAAAATTTTACTTGTAAGAGATGAATAATATCTTGGGAAGCGGCATAAGTTCACACCTATATACTTCCCAGTGAATGACAGTATTCAGAAGACAGCTACTACGGAAAAAATAGGAAACAACAAAAAAACCTGATTGTTCAAAGTGATCGGATCTGTAGTCGATTCCCCTCAGCCTTTCACTTTGGTTTCGTCAATAAATGCACAACTGCGATAAAATTACTCCTTCTATGTCAGTATTTAATTTAAATTATTTGTATTTATCAAATATTTTAGGTCGTGCACGTGATCTCCTTGCTTTCAGCAACATTGAAGGACGAATATATATACGTACATAATCATTGAAAAAAAGATAAAGATTGGCATTTGTAATTATTCCTTTTTCGGAAACAATCACGTGTGTTCTAATGAGTTGCCTAGTGCTACTGGGTGTTAATTAATATCTCCATTGAAATTAGAATTGCACTTCCAAAAGCATTTCTTAAAATGTTTGATTTCTGCGGAACGGCAAGTCCTGGCGACTCTTTCCTCAATAATGGCAAAGTTTGAACAGAATTTCCAATGCGAGTCATTAGAATTTGAGTTGAAAAGTTAAATATTTGAGTGGTCGCAAATATTGACATTTCAATATTGCACCCCGTTATGAAAAGAAGTATAGGCCGAAGGTTTTTGAAATCATCAAGTGTTGTGCTTGGCGTCTCCTGCCTTGAGGTACGCCTCGAGGAGTGGAAACTAATGAACATACGCACCAACGCTCTGAGAACCATTACTCTAGTAGCGGAAATGTTTATTTTTTTTTAACTTTTAATTGCTTCCAAGTCTTCTAAACAATTTCCTTTCGGTTAGGGAGGTAAATATGAACGTTGGAACCGCTGCATTTACTTAACGTAGTGGATTATTTCCTGAAAACTGTAATATCTGCGCCTTTTCTCACTGGAAGGATCGCAAATCACAAAAGGAGGATGACTCTCAAAAATATTTTTTTTTCATGCTACAAGTCAGGGCGAATCCATACCGGTCCGAACCGGTTCCCTTAATGAGCACTGGAGGGGAAGAAAAACCTCCGGTCCTTTGCTTTGTTTTGCTAAAACCGCAGCAAACACGATGGCCAGTTTCGTGCTGGCAGGTAAAACTGCATGCTTAACGACCATCGTACCGTCACTGGTGTTGGGCAGGTGTGCCGATACATTTTGATATGAAAGTCTTATGAGAGCTCTTGTTGCTTACCGTCAGTGCAAACTGTAGTGAGAATATCACATTTTGTGAAGGAATCTGCGATGTATTTTCCCGTAGATCCATTCTATCTTGGGGTAAAATTTGGCAAAAAGAATTAGATAAAATCCACCAGATTCGTAAAAAATTATTATGATAAGAACACAATTGTGACAGGTGTCTTAGGGGATTTAGACTGGGTGCCACTTGAAATACAGAGAGAACATGTGAGACTTAGAATTTTAGAAAGATTCAGAAGCAGCGAGTTTAACGATGACACTAAAGGAATAATGATGGCCCCACACTACTTAAATCAAACCACAAGGACAAAATAAGGGAGATAGATTCAAATACTCATTCTTTCCCAGAACAATCATAATAGTAAGAAACCAAATTCACTTTGGAAATATTAAAAACATTTAGTTTACTAGTCGGAACAAAGTTAAACATTGCAAAGACATCAGGTATATTTTTAGGTGCATGTTTATGTTAGTTGGTAGTTTGTATGATTGTATGTGTGTGGGTTGTAAGGGTTTTTGTGCCAATTAATGCCATGCATTATTTGTGGACTGTATAAATTTGTGGCTTTTGCATACGCTTTTTTCTTAATTAAGGGTGGTGCCCTAACACCTCCAATACATTCAAATCATGCTGTAGAACTGTTAAAAAGAACGGTCTATTGAGCGAAAAGAATAATATGCAGGAAGAAACATTCAAGATATCGACAAATATTTACACTATAAATTCTAATTATCCCATACGCGATCACTGTCATGTCTATTATGATCCCGAATGGTTCGAGGAAAAACGACATTCTAAATATATCATTCTAAATCTCCCTGATTTTACGTTGGTGATCTGAACAACCGTAGTGAGTGGCGGCCTGTTATATGTCCTTAACATTCTCATACGTATAGGTCTCCTGCCTCAAATTTACGCAGTAAATTTAACCTGTATTTAAGCCTACGGTCAACTAGTGGCTCCCATCCTAATTCTTCCAAAGTGTCGTGACACATCTACATTTATTTCTACATAATACCCCGCAAGCCGCCGCAAGGGCGTGTGGCGGGGGGTGTTTGGCCACCACCCAAAAAAAGGGGGAAAAAAACCGTATTCAAAACCAACAAATGCATGCAAACCCAAATCCACAGTGGTGCATGCATTCGTAGAAATATTCTATCATTTACACTCATGCAAATGCATATCTACCTCCTATCACTTCACAGGCATTCAAGTACATATGTTATAATCTAACAAATAATCGCACCTTAGGATGCAGTAAGAAATGTATCCAATAACGTGAGACTGCTCAATCTTTTTCATAATAACTTTCCAAAAACCAAGCTGCTCTACGTTGCACTCCATCTAGTTCCAAAATTATTCCTACTTCATGAGGATCCCATACACTTTCAGCATACTCTAGTTACCCAAGGGGAGTTACTAACGTGAAATAGCAAAGCTCCTTGACCCTTTCATTACAATTCCCAAGTATTCTTTTCATGAATCCTAACTTTTTATTTAACTTTTAGGGTGCCATAAATGTGAATAAAAGCTTCCGCTATTGAATAGTAACACGTCAATATTCTGGGCGAAGTGTTCACGTGTCTTACACCGGGTCAGGTTCTTGACTTGATACGCATCGCAACGCTGGTGAAACTGGAGAATCCTGACTGGGGGGGGGGGGGATCTCCCGAGGGCTTCACCCAAAAAAGACGGCGGGTAAGCACCCCAGCTCTTACGCATCACTGTTCATTATCATACTCTAAATGAAGGAACGAGAACCATAATGAGCCCACAGCTGAAAACTGAGGTGACTCGAGAAAAATTACTGCGTAGAAATCAATTCTATCGTAATTATTCGTCACAAATGAGCTATTTAAGACAAAGATAAAATAAAGGCGAAAATATAAGTAAATATGTCACAGTGAATAAGGGTTAAGTTGAGCGTAGTATCAAATGAAAATCAGTGAAAATTCTTTAAAAACCCGACGTTAATAGCAGTGCAATTCAGTGCTTCAATGTCAGCCGAAGAATCCGCCAGCGTGAGGTCAATGCTTCAATGGAGGTTTTCATCCAATGACGATGCCGTCTTTGGCTTTGTTTTACACATAAATCCTTCGCCTAGCAACGGAACACATTATGTTTGTTTTTTTTCCCGGAAACAGAACTAAATCGTGGCATATTCTCTGCCTGCGCTTCAATGCGAATAACAAAAGCTGAAAAAGTGAATATCCGGAACAAAACGTAAAAACGATGTCTATCGGCAGATGCATTATTGTTAATCCGTGGATAGATGCATTTAATGTGTTTCGGCCTTTTAAGGACATAAAAAATTGGGAGGCAGTCACGAAAAGTGGACAAATATTCAAAGATAGGATCTTGCCAAATGGTCCTTAAACTTCCACGCTCAAGCCAATCCAAGAATTTATGACGAATTCCGCCTACTTCCATCCAGCGCAACCTTGTATGCATAATATAGCAATAGCAATCCATTTACGACTTTCTTAGCAAAAAGTAGCAAGCAACTTCTGGATTCATTAATTTCATTGGCCCCAAAAGTGGGTCGTTAAGTACTACTTCCGATTTATGTTTATTTTTAGGCCGCCCTTGATTTGAGGTTGTTTAGTATTGAAGATATTAAAATTCTAAGGAACTACGGCAGGTGCCGCAACGGTAACTTGTTAACGGATTCATCAAGTGAAATTGTCGCATATAAATAATAGTTGTATCAAACGGTTGCAATTTGTAAGCCTTGGATGTTGGGGAAAAAATAGATAGCTGGAGGTACCTTCACTTGGTAATCACACGCGTCTTTTGCTTCTCGTTTGGCAAAAAGCGACCCAAATACTTCAAAATGGCCGACTGCTACACTAAGATCCGAGGTTCTAATGCTCATATCTATTTGTACGACTAAATATTCAAACCGTTGGTCATGCCACGAAACATTAAAATGGGAGCAAATCATTGGAATTGAGAGTAATGAGGAATAATGAAAGGGTCTTAGGTATTTGTGAATGACAAACGCAATTTTCCACTAGTATTTGTAGGTATTACCTTCTGAATAACTATATTCGCGACGCCAATCCTATTATTATCATACCATATCACGTACAAATCTGCAATTAATGAATGAATTAGATTAAGTAGCGAAGAAGAAAGTTGATGATAGGGTATTTTGCAGGTGGGAAGATGTAGTACCTTGTAAAGGGCACCAAATGTAACATTTGGTGCCCTTTTCCAAAATTCTATGTTATTGCTTCGATCGGCAAACATAATACCCGTTTGTGGATTGTATAAATTTTTGGCTTTTTTTAAATTGCTGGTGGTACCCTAACACCTCCCCGCTACACGCCCTTGCGGGGCACTATGTACACGTAGAATAACGGTTATAAACAATTGATTCAACTTCAGGTAATGTATCGCCTGTTTTAAATTTATTCATCACGTCGGTACGGATAAAAATTTGAGCCAACGAATAAGAAACGAGGTCTCAAAGCATTGTAGAGACACTTCGTTTAATATCAGCAAATTTTAACCCATGGAACCCCGCATGCGCTACACCCTGTCACGAATAATACATTTTTTTCGGCCGGATCCCCTATTCAGAGTAAGCACTGCAAAATGGGGTCTGAGATTAAAAAGATAGCAGCGTCCTTCGACCTTTGAAACCACAAATCGCATTTCGGGGACAGGATCGAGAACGTTACGTGGTCATGCGGGCAGAAACGATGCTCGTAGATCCTAGTCAACGACAAAATGCTAGACGTCTTCCAAGGGGCTCACCACGAATACAAATTTGAAAACAAGATCAAGCGGCTGTGTATTCTCGTGCCGCCGAAATATCTAACCTCAATCTTGTGGAGGACCGATATTCTCGCAAGGCGGCCGTTCGTGGTGGCCCTCTTTTAATAACTTCATTTCGGGTCGGATTCAGGCCTCGCAAAACCGCACTATAGAGAGAGCCCCCAACCCCCCTTGACTGACTTGCTTAGCGGCACCCGGAAACCGACTGTGTAGGGCCCACGTCGTTCGGGAACTCCCGAATGTTAATTCCGTTGTCTATTCTCGGACTGATTCTCAGTGAGCCGCCGAGCCATTGTTTGGGACGCGGCAAACCGAGAGAAAGAACGCATTTCCTAGTTAGGAGAGACGTCCGTAGCCGGCTGTATGGAAAAAAAATCAAAACAGGACATCGGCTTCGTCAATGCGTTGAAATCCCTCGACGACACGTTTAAACGAATAGAGATTAACGAAACGAGACGGAAATAAAAACATGGGGGTTTGCCAAAAAATCGCAAGGAGCCCTCCGGGGATCGATGTACGGGTGGGTGGGCCGAAAAATCGCGGGAGGGAAGCGCGGGAGAGACTCGAAAGGTTGGCAGCACTGATGGAGGGCAGTGGAGAGTTGAGCCCAGGTACCGTTACCCGCCTTCCGCCTTCGTGTATGGTGGAATGGGGAGAGGTTGGGATGGGTCCGGGGTGGAGGGGAGGCCGGGAGGGGAAGGTATCGGGTGTGGGAGAGGGTGAAGGGGTGGATGGGGGAGTCTCGCGAGAGGCGGGGCCTCGAAGGACGTTCGACGCTCCAGCAATGGTGCGTGGGAGATTGTGAGGGGAGGTTGAGGGTGAGAGGAGGGATGGTCCGCCACGAGGGAAGGGGTTGGTGAAGGAGGGCGAGGGGGGGGGGCGGTCGGGTCGGCTGTATGACTTGTCCAGACATCTCCCCCCGTTGTACCCATCACGCGTTTGAATTACTTACCCCCCCTCCTTCTCCTCCCCACCCATGCTCCGACACCATATTATTTTTCCCCGAGTGCGGTTGGCGCTCCTGGTTTGTTTCCCTACATGCGCGATCGAGGAATTCTCCCGTTATTGCTGAATATGCAGCTCAAAAGACCGCTACCGATTCGAAGCCTTGCCTCGAAGAGAAAGTTGAAAAGAAAAAAAAATTAAATAAAACGGTCGTGCAAGGATGTGATTTTCGGGAACGGAATAATTACCTGCGAATTCGGTTGCTCGTATTTTCACTGATCATTTAGCGCACTTTGTGAGTTCATGCGCAGTTGTTTGCCTAATGGTTACCACAGCGGGTGGAGAAATTCTTACAGACGAGTCTGTAGTCCTACGCGACTTCTTATCGCAGTTTGAAGAGACCTCAATCACTCAGCATCTATGCCCATGCAATTTCACAAAAACAAAATAGTGAATCAGTTCAAAATAAATCATTCCGAAGGACCGAAAAATGTCTTACCCCATCAAAGTGGTAATGCCTATAATCTCATTTTCTTCGGTAACCATTAAAAAAAAAACATTGCTATACTTTTATATGTTTCCCGCAATTCCAACGAAAATAAATGGGTTTAAAAAAAAAGGATTGAATTATCTCATATCCACTCGTCCTTATCACGTTTCTACATTCGACATCAATGTAAGACAAGTTTTCAGTAATAAATACCTACCTATATACCATTTCAGCGATTCGATTACCTGCGTTATAATCTTTTCTACACTATTCAAAATGAAAGCGGGCTGAAGTTACCACAGAAATACTTTCTTCTTATTGGTAGAGAGCTATGAGAGGCATTGTCGTGACCATCAAATATTCTAATTTTAAGATTATCATTATTATTTAAGAGTGGACTGCTTAATGAAGATTCTAAAGCGAGAGATTTGTATCGGAAGTTTCAATATTTTCCACAGGTTTGAAATATGTCGTTCGTAGATCGTTTTTAAACGTTTCGCTCTGCAAAATGATAGGACTGTTTTAGACTAAAAAGAAAAAGAAGATGTAAAATTTAAATAAACAAAATAAAATCACCCAAATCTTATTTAATTAATATGCACCTACCGAGTTAAATACGCTTACGGATTTAATGGAATTTTTTTCAGCAGTAAAACTCACCACTCCATCCAAAATTCAATAGGAATTGCGAGATTTATTCCTCTGCGGGGGTAATTTTACACAAACACAAAGGCAGACGCATATTTTCAATTTAATTCTTAAATCCCAATTATTCAATCCAGTGGCCTAATAAATAGATCTATGCAATTTCCAACAGCCCACTTAATTTGAAATTATTATATCTTCAACACTGCTCGCGTAACGAACTCCACATGCGGAAAATTTATATCGTAAGGGAATGAATATTGCTGGATAGTACTACGCTTACCAACAACAAAGATTGAACTTTAAATTCCATACAAACCCATCTTAAACGAGTCATTAAAAATTAATCCACCTTTGACTTTCCTCGGTATTAGTCATTTCGAATAGCCTCTAGTTAACAGTTATTCATGTCACAGGGATGCAAAAGGATTCCAAGTAGCCTGATGATAAACAAACATCTGTGATATCGAGTGTCACTCGAAAGAAATATGAAACATCGTTGAGGATATTGAACAGAGAATGGTCCTAAATCCTTGCCTGCAAACGTCCAGCAAGCCTTTATCATTGAAACACTGACCTAAATCCCTCCTACGCTCGCTGTGTCTGGAGCTGAGCACTTGGAAAGATGCCATGTCACTTAACACAAATTGAAAATTACCATCAAATTCATGTTCGGACTTACAAAATGTGATTTGTACTAAGGAAAGGAGTAAGACAGCGTGTTTTTGTCACCTCACTTTAAAAGCCTTACTCCCTTGATAGGGCAATAGGTATCGAACAACTTATTGTTTTAGCGAGAAATTTATTCAACTGTCATGGATCCCACAATAACGACCCTCTTTTAGCGTGGTTTAGGTTGAATGTAACTAACCACTGGTCTGTAAGAATCTACATTCAAATTCTAGTAATTTGAAGAGCTAAAATTGAAGGCTCGGACTTCTTTTCCCCTTCTAAATAAAATACGGTCTGCTTCCATTGCCACTAGAAGAATATTTTATTCTTCCCTTAGACAATAATAATGATTAGGTATTAAAACTAAAAATTCAAAGTGCATGAAAAGTGTACCATTGATGAAATATAATTTAAGATTTAGGATCATTATTAGTAACGCATTCAATGCCCACGACATGATGTAAACTTGTAGAAAATAACTACGTGGCTCTATGGTGTCAGTTAGGAGCATGAAATTAATTATATAAAATTTGTCATTCCCACCTCTAATTATACAAAAGAGATTCCTCTTTTGTGTGATGATTAGTCATGTAATTTACTTATAAAGTTATCATATTAACGTTAAAAAACACACGGGCAAACGATAAAACACACCATTACAGAGACGATCATTCTCAATTAATATAATATAACAATTCCGGACAAAAACAACTGCTACTGACATTAACTACGATTAAATAGAATCAGCATTACGTATGTATATATGCATGCACAAGTACTTTTGTGAATGTATGTCTATACATAGTTAATGTACGAATATTCACGTTTGCATATGCATACCTACAACCTAATTTGGAAACTAATCATGAATATTAACAGCCGTTCCTGATATTTCCTGAAAACCCTGAATTTTTCCGAAAAGGAGTTATTTTTCGTAAGAGATCCCATTCGATCCAAACGTATCTTCTTCAATTTAAATTCTTTCTCTGAGTGACCGACACTTATCACTGGCCGGAAATGCTGTTTGGTGGTTGCAAGTACGTACACTAATTAGATTGCTCAAAAGTATTTGCGTTAGCTAGACATTTTCATGGAAACCTCTCTTCCATTCTTCCATCAATAGTCTCTGAACTGAATGGATACTGTCCAAAAAGGGCACTGCATTTAACCTTAAAATCTAACACTGCAAAAAAATAATATCATATGTTGAACTTGACAGAGGAATTAGTGCAATATTTATCTCTCGAAAGACACCAAGGAGATTTGCGTGAGAAGGGGTAAGAATGAAGTGAAAATATATGTGTGCATTTCGAATAAAAATAAATACTTGAAATATCTTTCAGCACAAGTATACTGTTAAAACATACAAAGTTTAATAGAAATTTCACCGGTCTATCTTTTGCAATTAATGATTATCCAATGAAGGCCCATGTCATATTTTCAGTGAATTTTTTGCTGATAGCATGTAATTATACCCTATGTATTAGTTGTCAATTGCTAAGTTGGAAATCTATTAAACTATTAAGAGTTATCAATCAGCTTTAAGAGAAAACAATTATTATAACGCACTATTAACCAGAAAGACCTTGATTTCATAGCTTATAAACATTTTTCCATTGAAATTTAAAGATTTTTCTGAATACCGAGAGAAGCTTAACGAAAGAAGACTCGCCGATGTAGACTCTTCAGTATCGGTTCATTGTTAGAAACTTGACTGCATAGATTAGTATGCTTACAGTAATCTCAGTATATGTTTTGTTGATGGCGTGATTGTGGAGGAGCAAAGAAGGGGGCCCAATATTAGGATAATGGGGCCGCGGTTAATAATTTAAAGGTAGTAAAATCTCAAATTATTGTACAACATCTCTCATAGCTATCAAAAACATGTCAGAAAAATGCCCTGAGCAAAACAACAAACAAATCTATATTAAAAATGCATGACATTGTGAAATAGCAAGATGTTTCAAGAATGGTTTCAATACTTTTGAAAGAAGGGGCTGGAGGGATACGAGTATTTCACGAAGGCCTTTTAGGAAATGAAATCAATATTATCAAAGTTTTAATCGAAAGTTGTACCAAAAGAATAATATTTTGATGACGACTAAATTGGCCTTGAGAAAAATAATAACACGACAGATGGCATTCTAGTTCCTGAAAGTTCTCTCAGAGAGGAAAATGCGAGGAGATCAACGAACTCGTATTGCCTTCTCGATTTGGTGGAGGGGCTCGATTAAGTTATGTGTACGTTTAATGCGAACTTAGAGTTTTATGCGGAACGTTCTTGTGGTGGTGGTAATTCTCCTGGCTACTTGCTAGAAACTAGCTTGCACGTTCGTGATTAATTTCTTGCTGCATCCTGGGGTAAAATTATTTGTTGTAGTTAAGCGTATGTACTTGCATGCTTGTGTAGTGAAGGGAGGTAGATGTGTGTTTGCATGCGCGTCGAATGATGGGATGTTTCTATGAATGTGTACACTGCTGTGGATTGGGGTTTGCATGTGTGTGTGTTGGTTTTGAATGCGGTATTCCTTTTTTCCTTTTTTGGGTGGTGACCTTACACCCCCCGCCACACGCCCTTGCGGCGGCTTGCGGGGTATTATGTAGATGTAGATGTAGATGAACTGTTTTTGGTAAATACGGGTTGGATACGATGAATGAATAAGTACGAGTAAATGGTAGACAGGTCAGTCGCCTCATGTCTACATAAGTTGCCCGAGTGGAAAAAGAATCACGATAATTGTGTGATCTGTCGACCATGGTACGACGCCAAGTAATAAAAATAAATCTAAAGGCGACGACCAAGGACAAAATTTGCACACTGATTCCCGTTAAATCACCGAAGTTAACCAATGTTGGGCTGTTGGGTTGGATGGGTGACCTCCATATCTTTCCCGTGGTACTCTTGTCCCGTGTCTGCATATCGCAGGCAGTTCAAGAACGGATTGGTACAATGGCCCAAGAGGTCTAGGTTCCAGTGGCGCCAGTCAAAGAACCTTCGCCCCGAACACTAACTACATGCATCCACAAATTTAAGAACTCTTGTATGAAAACCGAGAACTAAATCGGATCGTTGACAAAGACGTTACATGAACTACAGAAACTGATGAACTACAGATATAGTAAAAGGAATTTAGAAGTATGGTAAAAGAAAGTATTCCAGCATAATTAGTCCAAACTTAAATCCGCACTTATCCACAGAAACACATATTTAAAGTATACCTTTCTATAAGCAATCACATATATAGAGATTGAAAAAAGATTTTTGGTGCAAAGGAACCCGGTTGAAAAAGAATAAAGATAATTATTCAATGACAATAAGATTGACATTCAGTAGAAATATTTGCTGAAGACAGATCGCCTTATCAACGAATTAGACTGGAGAAAAAGAGAAAAATGTATTGACTATGTACTGTAACGCCTCAAGTAAAGAAAGGTATAACGTCTGAAGGAAAATCATTGAAGAAATAAGGTGTGGCAAGAACTATTGGAACGAGGGCCATAATATATCTCTCACACAACAATTTTCTGAATGCATTTCGTAGAAAATTATCAATTTCCTGTCAATTGATAACCCCCGACGATTATTGCGACGATAATTATTACTACTCCTCGAAATATTAGGGTCAACATGCGGTTGGCCTGATTCATTGGAGCAACGCGACATTTATACAAAACCAGAACGAAATATTGACATGGCACGCATCTCCTGAGCGAAGAGCATTCGCTTCGCTCGATTAATGAAATCCATTCAGTTTCTACGACACGTGGCCTTCCATTCCCATTCCTCGATGCGAATAACAACAAGTCGGCTTCGGAGTATCGGTGTTTTGACAACGGCAGAGCCGGAAGTGGGAGTAATAGGCCAAGGGCGTTGGAGAGTTAAGAATATTACTACGGGAAAAGCCTTAAATGAGAAGCTCGTATGGAAATTAAAGAAGGAGGTGTGAGAAGAGTTTGATAATTTGTTTTTGTTTGTGCAATTTCTTCAAGCAATGTTTAAACGTCCAGCGAAATCCAAAGTCATTCATTCAATTATTTCCTACTGGTCTGTTGTGATAATCAGGTGTACGTATAAATAGCTCAAACGAATCAATCATTGTGGATTGTGAGAATACATTGCCGCCGTTTTAATCACAGGGACGTTTTCCATCGATATACCCATATTGATGACTTTTTTTATTCGAGAAAACCATAAAATGACTTAGAGTCTATTGAGAAATGTGTGGGAAGATACAAAAAAAAATAGACGTTTCAGGCGTGATATGGTGGGATATCATGATTAAATAAAATTGGCAATTTTCCACAAAATAAAATTTTTAATACGACCGGTTTCGATGTGACTACATCATCTTCTGGTGATAATCATTTTTTCATCATTTCACAAATCATGACAATTTTATTTTGTGGAAAATTGCCAATTTAAATTAAAAATGGGAATGTAGAGTTAAAGAATATAATTTCAACGGGAAACTGCGAAAAAAAAATATATTTTCTCGAACATTTTGGATGAAGGAACAAAGAATAGTTTCAACGGGTACGCACTACCGCGTCAGTGGATTACTTAACTAACCTTAACTACGTAAAGAAGCAGTCCCAAGGGCAGGCGCCGAAGTTAAAGGTATGTTTAGTGACCACAGCAAAAATGTTTCAACAACCATTTCCCCTAGCATTCCTCCGAAATTGGACTCTTTTTTTCACCTTGCCACTAACCTAAAGGAATTGCCGCTACAAAGCACAAAAGAGAACTAGCAAATTGGAAAATAACTAGTTTGAGTGAAAATGAGCCCGTAGTCTTCCATTCTTACGCTTAACCCAAATTTTAACGGGAAGTTAGGGAATAAGAACAGGCACTGAGAAAAATGATTTATTACAATGGCCAAGCCTCCTTTTCAGACACAATGCTCACGTTGGTTTAGCAGAAGAACATGCTTCCTACCAAATACAGGCGCGACTCCAAGTATGGTGTGACGTCGTGCGCCACCTGTCAATCCATTCATTTGATTGCTCGTTGAGTGGAAATTATAGGATGAAAATGCGCGGTTTCCATTCACGAAAAACATTTAGGGTTTAGGAAACCGATCGTTATCATTCATCCCCTAAAAATTTTCGTCAGAAGGTCGTGTATATTAACTGACACACCAGCATTCGTCGGAAAAAATCTCGGAAATATTACATTATCTAGACGCAGCGCAAAGGGTGTTTGTAAGATGCATAAGGGGGTTTGAAGAATTCCGTTAGGCCACCAGCCGTTTATAAAAAAATATGCCCTAATATGCAAATATAAGGGCATATTTTCCCTCATATTAAGTTCGTTAAAAATATGTATGTGTGTATATACGATACGTATATATATATATTTAAATATATCATTCAGATATACATATATACATATAATATATATGTATATATATTATATGTATATATATAAACAATATACATATACTATATATATATATATATATATATATATATATATATGCGGGTCGCGGTGGTCTAGCGGGTAGAGCGTTGGACTGCTGACCAGAGGGTCCCGGGTTCGATTCCCGGGCAAGGCAATTTGAGCACCCGCAGCTCCACCCAAGCTAGTTGATTTTTCGGGTACCAGATCTTCCTGGGAAACCATAACCGGCACAGGGAAAGGAACTGGCCCCCCTACCCTGATGTGTGAATATTCACACACCGTCGGGGATGGTAATATGTGAGCTCTACCGTCACCTACTAAACCGACCTTCGGGTTGATTATTGTGTTTATGGTTTATATGTATATATAAATATAACATTTGGACGGCACAATAGAACATAGAGTAAAATAGTGAACACGAAAGCTTAAATAATCTACAATGTGAGTTCTACATATATATATCAATGATGCGGAAGTACTCACGAGTCTGACCTGAAGAAGGCCTCGGAGTAGGCCGAAAGCTTAAATCATCTACAGTGTGAGGGTACTTTTACGTGTTATCTGTTTTATTCTGTGTTCTATTGTGCCGTTCAAAAGTTATACATATATATATATATATATACATACATACTCAGTCAGCCAAGGGGTTGCAAGCATTATTGAGTGAATTGGAGGTTCAGTGCGATAAATATGGGATGAGAATCAATATTAATAAAACAAAGGTTATGCGATTTTCTAGAAAGAAAAATGCTAAGCTAAATATTAAAATAGGCGGGGAAAGAATAGAGCAGGTAGAGCAGTTTACATATCTCGGAAGTGTTTTGGACCAACACGGTCAAAGTGGTAGGGACGTAAGGAGAAGAATTGCGCTAGGCAAGGAGGCTTTCTCAAGGAGGAGGGAGTTGATGACGGGGACGTTGAGTAGAGATGTTAAGACAAGACTCGTAAAAACTCTGATATGGAGCGTAGCTATATGTACGGCGCGGAAACGTCGTCGCTGAAGCAGGAGGATAGACGTAGATTGGAGGCTGTTGAAATGTGGGTGTGGAGAAGAATGGAGAAGGTGAAATGGACCGAAAGGAAAACAAATGAGGAAGTACTAGAAATGGTGGGGGAGGAGAGGGGTTTGTTGAGAGAAATCCTATGGAGGCAGGAAAAATGGATGAAAGGCGTATTGAGCGGTAGTGGAATTTGAAGAGGGTAATAGAGGGGAGAATGTTGGGCAAGCGAGGTAAGGGTAGGAACAGGATAGGGATGTTGGACGGGATGAAGGGAGGAAAGAAGTACACCGAGATGAAGAGGCACCTGATATAGATTAGTTTGCTAGGTGGGGAGTCACAAAATGTTTATTTGATAGTTGTGTCCATCCAAATACCTACCTTAACCGGTAGATTACCTAATAATAATACATACATACATACATAATTACATACATACAAACAAGGGTGGCCTGAAAAGTTTCTGACCTAACAAAGATACAAGACATTTTTCCTGAAATTTTCTGAGACGGAAACCTTTCAGACCACCCATGTATATACATAATGCGTCTATAATGAGATTTGTGTTTAAGGTTAGTCACAGGCATGGCGATGGCATTTTCAATGCAACTTAAGAGTAACAAACAAAGGCACTCATAGTTTCACCTTTTTAATATTTCGGTGGCAGTGGTGGTTTAACCGGATCAGGAAATTAGGATAATAATTAAATCTCCAATAAAAATTCTGACATGTCGTTTGGCAGGTAAACATACCGGACAACTAATTGAGATAAATAATTTAAAAATTAATTTATGATATCATTAGCATGCGGTAACCATCTGGAGGTCATTGCAGGAGTTTATTACCGAAGAATCAATTCAGAGTTTATCAAAGAAGACATTGCGAATAATTATTAGGAGGATTAAGTAAGTGCTTTTCCGATTGATACCCAGATAGAAATGGAGGTCATTCAGACATCAAGAGGATTAGCGGAACCAAAGCTCTTAGATAGGCACTCTAAGGAGCTCCAGATTATTTGTCTCTGAGGGAATAATTAAAAATTGAACAACTTAACGGTAAATTAGACCCTGTAGATTAAATTAGAGAAATAGTCTTCCACTGATTGTTAATTATTTGCTAATTTGTTTGCCTTCACAATTCACGAGTGTAAAAAGTTAATGATAACTCCGTTTTTTATTATTGAAATACTTTCCTGCCACCTGCTTTTTCTTTCACGAAAGCTTAACAGAATAAATAAATAATTCCCTACAATTTCCTGATTAATGGCTGGTGTCCTAACGGTCATTTCCTTCGTGCTCACATAACAGTTTCAAGGGTATGATAAAGATACGAGATATCGTATATTAAAGGCTATAAATTATATACGGACTAGTCATTATGATAAAATGGTCAAAAGTGAATGATAATGTGTAGCCAAAACAAGTGCCTCAGGTTTATTTTGTTTTCCTTATTCAATATACTTAAATAACGTTTATTTTGTCCTCATATTAAAACATGGAAAAGAATATTTCTCCATGGTTACCTTCGGCGTCAAGGATTTCATAGGGTGAATCTAAATGCCCATGCCCAGTGTTTCATCGCTGATATAAATAATTGGAACGGTATGGTAGATTAATTTCAAGGTTTCAAATCTCGTATTGCTACAAGACAGGATTACCCAACAATCAAAGTATACATGCGAGACTGATGATTTTTTTTCTAAAAATGAAGAATTTTCCCTCAAATATTTAGGCGTTGAAATCACCATAGCCGGTATGGGATGAATTTAGCATAAAGGAAACTGGTGGAACGATTATCTAGCTCTTTACAAGCTGACAACTCCGATGTACAGAGAAATTTCAGGGAGTCGTTCATAAAATTTAAAATTTATTTTTAAATCACGTAATACGCTTCATCGTGCACAATCCTTGCGATTACTTATTCAAAGATGCCTTCGCCTGAACGATATAGAGTACCATAAAGTTTAAATCTTTAATGACTGAGAATCGATTGCGCATGCTAGAAAGCTCCTAAAAATGAATTAGAAAACGAAATTCATAAATATGTCAATTGAAATAGAACTATGAATGAAAGTGGTTTCAAGGATGATTACAACTGGATGCATCGCCAATTTGAGTTGTAAATGTACGAATCTCGCAAACAAAAGATTGAAAGTCTGCAGATGGTGTGAACCTAATGCGTGGGCAGGAAAAATGACGAAATGAATTACGAGGTACTATCAAATTCCCAAATATTTCACCAAGGCCGTCTTTTCCTACAATAAGATCAAATCATATTAAGTGAAATGATGAATCAGGTTATCACTTTATTAGGATTTGGTTGTAAACAGAGCTGACAATTTGAAGATAGCTGCAATAAAATTAGGAAAGTAATCAGTGCCTTGGCAGCCGGAGGAAAGAAAACCCCGAGTTTGCAGTATGTTCCTCTTACAGTATATTACATCAGTTAAATTTACGGCTTTGGAGACGAATCATTTGACTAAGAGCGAAGAGTCTGAAGGTATTTAAAAAAAATGGAAGTAAATATGTCAACAATAAAAAGAGAGCGTAGAATCATTAACATGCATTTCAGTCAATGAAGGCACATTAATTAAGAGCAAATTATTTTTCATTATTCAATTTATGTGGAAGAAAACCGTTACAAAGTTTAAAATTCCCATTTAAAGGGGATATTATAAGCAAACGAGAAATACGTACCTTGGCAACAACAAAATTAAATGTAATATATAAGGCGTTTTGATATTAAATAATTCCTTCCGCGTCAGCTTCCGTGTCAGATTGTGAATCCATCGGATAGTTGGAAGGTCACGGGCTAAAACCAAATTTTTCTCAAATGTTAAAATTCATTTCTCTCTCTCTGCAATTGACCGCCATGAGCATCAATTAAAAGTAACCATATGGATTGGATCAAACATGATTTACACTCTAGACACTGAATTCGTCTTAGTAAATAACCGGAACATATCTTTATTACAGAATTACCGAGTCAATTCTCTTGAGGAAGTACAAGAATGGAGAGAAAAAGCCCAAGAGACTTTTTGAGGGCTGGAGATGAATTTTCAAGAGGAAGAACGAGGGAGGATGGATGCAGGAAGGAGTAAATGCGAGTGACTGGAGACAGGAGCCACCGAGAGATACGATGGTGCTGGGTGCGTGTGGGACAGCTGGGCTGCTCAAAGTGTGTCGCTGCCCACACGACGACTGGGAAGAAGGAGCCCTCCGTCCCTCCCATTCCCCATCCTCTATCCCCACCCCACCCTCCCCCACCCGCGAACCGTCCCCTCCCCGCTCAGCCAATGGCGTTAGTCCTACTCCGGTCGTTGGACCTACCTGGTACCTGCCCGCCTCTAAAACTAGGTTAATGTTCCTCTCACCCTCCCCTTCGCGAGACTGTTCCTCCTCCGCCCCCTCCCCCATCCTTCCCTCCCTCCCGCCCATCCCATCATCCCCTCGATTCCCCCTCTCAAACCCTCTCCCCACCACAGCCTACCGCGGCGTGTGCACCCCCCCCTCCAACCCCCGATGCGCAATCCCTACTCCCCCACCCCACGCCCCCACGAGCGGTTCACTGACTCCCCTCGAAGTAGGTGTACGTATTGAGGGAGGGCGAGAGCGAGGGCGGGAAGGGGAGAGGGGGATGGTACCGGGATTGGAGTAGGTAAAGAGGGATGAAGGGGGGACCGGGCGAGAGAGGGGAGTGGTAGGGTCTTCTTGAAGGGGTTCCCTCCTTCGCCTTGTGTGTGTGTGTGTGTGTGTGTGTGTGTGTGTGAGGAGGATGGGTTCGTGTTGGGTTGGGTTGAATGGTGAGGAGTGCAGGGGGAAGGGGTCGAGGTAAGGTGCCGGTGAGGAGGAGGGTGTGAGGAACGTGGTCCTAGCTAAGAAGGTGGAGTTGGGGGTAGGGTCGAGTTTTAGAGAGGGGGTGGTGAGGAGGTTTGGAGAAGAGGAGGGGAGGGGGTCAAGAGAGAGAGAGGAGTGGGGGGATGGGCGTCCCAGGCTCCTATGCTATTCAGTTCCTTTACGGGCGTGGATGGTGGAGGGACGTTTGGTGTACGCTGTAGGCACGAGAGAGAAGGACGCACACACGCACGCTCCATACCACTCGCGGACCCAAAATAAGCCCGGCCCCACTCTCCCGAATACTTCAGAGGCGGGCGGTGTTATACACGTGTGCTGTGCGGGGTCGCCGTCGGAAAAGTTGGGGCCCTTGATACAACACGGATACGTTTGGAGCGGCATAATTACCTCTCTCTCTGTGTCTGACCCTCAAAAAGTGATATCGTAACCCTTGGAAGTGCATCATTGTTTGCAAAATAAAGAAGGATTAACAGTTACCAATAACGCCCGTGAGGAGTGCTGCTTTATACCCCCAGTGAACGGCAATACAACAGTGTGGACAATGTCCCCTCGCAACTCTGACACCCTTTGTTCCTGACGACGGTCGAGGACAAACATGTTCCGGAATAAAAGATGAGCGGCCCTTCGTCGCCACGATAAAGTTTTAATTACGTCTCCCGGTAATCGAATAGATTACATTCGTGGAAGGCCCGAGCAAAGGGATATAAATTTCCCCACAGGCCCCATCTTCTCTTTCTTCTTCTCTTCCATTCCCCCCCAATCAGTTTTCTTTTCCGTCTCCCTCCTCCTGTCCTCCATCGATACCGCACGCTAAAGTTTTCCCAACCAGCCTATATCCTCCTGTTACCGAAATCTTCTGGGGGCGGGGCAGTGATTTATTTTCGCGTGCGTTCAAATCTCCCGCGTGAGAGAAGTATCCCTTTTGGTACCTATCGAAAAGGACGGCGGTATCGGCGAGCAGTAATCAAGCAAGAGGATAACTACACATTCCGAAGAGGCGTGAAGTGTTTCCCAGACCCGAAACAACTCTGAGGCAAAGGAATTTTGTGAAGAACCACCCGTTTGTTTGGGATCCGCAGAGCCCAGACCATTGGATTACAAGAGGCAAGTGCTTGATGGCTCCGTAGTATTTAATTCTCCCTTGGTGAGTGGTCGTTGCATCCTGCATCATGTGGCGTTTACCGTATCGGATGATCGAGTGAAATGGTGCTGTTTTCTTTTTTGGTGCATGTTTGGTGAATACAGCTTCGGTACGATGGCTCCTCTCACTCGGATAAACGGATCGGAGTACTTAATCGTTAATACGAAAGAAAACCTCCGTAGTGTGGTACGTTTTTACCGTCGAACAGGGTAATAATTATATTTTGGTAATAAAAATTGACATTTTCCTCCCAGGACGTATCCACACTGTCAGTAGAAATAATCGATCTTTCCGCGCATGAATTCATTCATTCAGAGAAGTGATATCCGTAGATCTGAGAAGAGTAACGTCCATGGTAAACAACCCGCACTTTATCAATTTCGTTAATCAATGGTGGGATTTATTTTGGATAAGCTAGAATGGCTACAAGTTTATTTTTTCAAATTCGACAGGGCTAACTACGTGAGAAGTAGCTTTGTCTTTGTCTCTTTGTCATATATTTTATATCTATTTTCGCGCACTTATGCCGGACCTGTTTTTAGTTGTTTTAGTCTTGACGCAGTTCCGAACAAGGGTACGATTTGAGGAGTAATACTCGTATTTAACTAATACGATCGTCCTTGAACTTAGTACGTGTACGCGTAAAACGAACGACCTCGTTCGCTTGGGTTCGAAAAACCGGTCAACTGAACCGAGAGGGAGTATGAACGCGGTCAATGCGAAGTGTGCGTATCCCATAGAGGTACACGTTTCCACTGTACTCAGTTCCTCGGCGCGAAAGAACAATTGGAGCCGTTTCCGGGTTCTTCAAAAATCATATCCATTTTCCCGAGGAAGCGGATTTTAGTCTGTTTTGGTGGCAGGTTAAAGGGTTATAATGGATCGAGATGGATTTTCCCTGATATCACCTCGAGGGGAAACGTGACCATATAAGTTTTATTAAAAAAATAATTTTTATTACTCCCGGAGATCTTTACTGGGTAGGTAATCGGCGACTAAATAGTGTCTTCTAATTTTGACCAGTATCATTAGTCATAGAAATATCTTCCTTGTTTTATATACCTTGGCGCGTTTGTTTTACTCATTGCCAATGACTATATCCTACGCATGAACATCGGATCTACGTAATATTTTACTGAACCTTTGTAGAGGCACGAGTGCATATTTTCATTTTTTAAACCATGATATTAATAATATTTCTCTCGGGAAACTACCGAGATTATACTTATTTATAGCTTTCATATTGTTGTAAAGGAGCTGTTTCAGTTAACCTATTTTTTCGTAATTCCATACTGACGTTCTCATGTCGTTAACCGAGTTCACGGTGTCAAAATTACCAATTCAGTAACAACAAATTATAACTCAAATTGACTGTACTTACTTCCACTGCCACTGTTTCACAACATTATTAGTTTAGTACAATAAGTGTGTGGAGTACCAAGGAGTTTTCAAAGAGATATCTTGACGCATAAAGTAGTGCCTGAGGGGTAATCCAGTGCATATGGATTTGCGGTTACAGGCGGAGGGTTTCCGGTCCAAAACCTGGGTGGTGTCCCCAGTTCCTCTACCTAAAGCTGTACTTGTAGGGCATAAGGATTTTTTCGATACTACAAATATAAAAGAGAAAAGAGTCACTTCTCCGACCGAGTGTTTGAATTTCACCCACCATCTAACTTATTCAGAGTACTCAATAACCTCCCCCTAAATGTGTTGGTGGTTAGAGAAATATATGACTATTCCATGTGATTCGAGTATTTATAAGAGCGTAGATTTTTCGAAGGTAATCGTACTATAATGTTGCCTTGTTTTCTTTGCTAGTGCTAATTGAGATTCTACAGTATTTCGATAAGAATTATTTTATAAGACAACAATTCGTCCCAAGTCACATAGAGATGTTTTCTTTGAATGGTCTTTAGACTTCGGCCTGGTGATATCACTAGTTTTGCAATTTACTTTTTGCGTTGGTACAGTTTTGCCTGTCGGTAGGTAATATTTGTGGCTATAAATAAATTTAGTCACGGTAAATAAATCCTCAAGATTATTCTTCTAAAGCGATCACTCGGATAAAAACGCAAAGGGAGTTAATTAGTTAAAAACAAATGAAAATATATTGAACCCTTACACTACTCTTGGCATTTACTACTAGAGGAAAACTCTTTAGCCCTTTTCCATCAGCGTGCAAAAGGTTATGTGTGTGTTGTTTTCCAAATAACTATGCCACGTTTGCCTAAGGAAATCGTCTATTCTTATTGTGGATATTTTTCTTATGAAAATTGTAGTGTAACTTCTAAAGTTGTGAATTATTAGATATTTTAGGGGCCACATATTGGTCAAGCAAAAAATATTTTCGTGGACCCCTTACCTCCAATCGTTATAGAAGGTTACGTATCTCAGGTCGTGAAATATAATACAGGCCATATAAGTTAAACGTGTGACGCGGAAGTTGAGGAATAGCAGCCAGGTCAGACATTAATAAATACTTGAAATTAAAAGCTGTAGAACATTTATAAATAAATATTTCACAGCAAGATCTATGTCCTTCCGACCCATCTGCGGAAGACTATACCACATAACGTCTCCTGGTTCATTGAGACCCTGAAGGATTTCTTGTCAGTTGGACAGATATTTTTTCATGACTTTCGGAAATCTATCCAATAGCGCAGCAGGAAATATGATTATCCACGATGTTTTCCTTATTTTGATGTTTCCAAAATCTTTGTCAATGGTCCCAAATACGCTTTCAATTATTTTTTTTACATTTATTGTGATTCACCACATAATAAAAACTTTGAATCCATCGTTGCTCGCTTGCCTTGACAACTGACTACGAAAAATATAATTGTTTTTGCAGGAAGGCCGATACGTTTCCCCCATAAATCCCTTCGTAATAAAACATTTCAACGTGGGCTTAGCTTAAATGCCAAACGACTTCAAAAATTCGGGCGTTCAAGTCTCCGGAGATTTCATCGACTTACCGTATGTGGGAGTTGAGGCACTGGTTCGTGATTTCATGAGTGAATCATTATTATTTCAAGACACTAATTCTTTACTCCTTTTCCAATAAAGCCACGCCCATCTTTATCTTTCACCTGTAGTAATTGTAATTTTTATGTTTATTGCAATGAACCGAAAGAAATAAAAGATGTGTAGCGAAGTGAAATAATCGATGTATGGATTGAAATAGGATAATTTAATATAACCATGAATATCAATCTGTTTTTTTTTCGTACAGTAGGAATTACAGAAAGTGGATTATAAGAATATGCTATGCATACCGAAAAAAAATTGATGTTCTATGTTTTTCTTCCAGCATGATACACGATAAGGTACTAAGTAAATATTGCGAGGAAAATTCTTTTAAAGGTCTATTACTCTTCACATTCGTCAAGGAAAGCGAGTCAATCAACTGACGCCACTCCAATATGAATTCATTGATTGACATATCTAACACTTTCAAATGCTTGTATGTGTATCGTAAAAAGATAGACTGAAATCGACACAAGCAAAATATTTATCCAACTTATTACTGAAATCACTCCATTGGTGTTTTGTTTGCTTAACATTTATGTGGAATATTGAAGTATTTTAACGATAACTTTTCTGTTTTATCATATATTCAAAGAAGATAAAATTTGGCATATTTAGAAAATTGATCGATAAATCACATCCATCGATGCATCTTTGCCTCCCCTCATCTTCCTTTATTCCTTCCTACTTCATTTTTCCCATTCCGCTCCTTTCTCCCCGTGGGAAGGGGGGGATATTTCGGACGAGAGCGTGTCGGCTTGGGAGGGACGGAGAGAGAGCCTCCCCTTCGCCCCTTTCCTCTCCTCCCCCAAACAACGTTCCCCTCCTTCTCCCCCCCCCACCTTCCTCTTTCCCCACCCCCTCCAGCACCACTTCCACCCTGCCGCCGTCTCTTTTCCGCCCATATTGGGGTCAGTGGGGTGCCCTAGCCACGACTCCGGCATGGATTTATACACACACACAAACACACCAGCTCGCTCGCCTACCACCTCTTGCTCCTCCGTCCTTCGGCATTGGGTGGGCACCTGGTTGAATCCACATCCGTACCAGAAGGGTGACAGGAGGGGGTGCGATGGGTGGGGGTTGTATGGAGTGGAGGCGGAGGTGGGGATGAGGGCTATAAGGCATTCTCAGCGGTCATGTTACAGCCGTTAGCGCAGAGGGAAGGGGTAGAAAAACCTACTATCTCGGCAAGGTTAAGGACAAACTCCAACGAGTTTATTCAAGTGATTTTTGTAAGGACGTCAAAAGGAGCCACGGATATCCGTGTGATTTGCACCCGTCGCCTAAATTTTCCCCGAGGCGTATTGCAAGTGAAAACGAAATTGGAACATGGAAATGGGACACGAACTTAACACTGATTTCAAGAGATTTTCTTCAGCCCTTGCGAAGTAAAAGAGAACCCATTTTCTGTTAGGTAGGGAAACGCGGCGATTTAAATTTATCTAGACATATTCCGTATAACATATAGTCTAAAATGATTTTCTATGATCTAATCAGCGCTCGTACTCTTGCCATACTGTCTTTACAAGTTAATGAATTTGTCAGAAGAGAACGGAAAATTGAACGCAGGGTTGCGATGAAGCTAAGTAAGCATGAGTTGCTGTTAACTTTTAGGGCCTAGGTATATTTTCTTTTCTTAATGCTTTCTTTACTTTGATACGCGTTGCAAAATTAGTGAACTCTGGCGAAAAATATAATTTGCCTTCAGTTTTTATGTAATTAGTAATTTATACAATTAAAATAATAAATACAATAAATTTATACAAAAATAAATAATACTGACGAATTGATTTTTGAAAGATATGCGACATTTTTTGATCAATTATAACGATTTTCTCATTTAAAAAATAATGCTCTTCACCTATGTAATTTTTCGGGTCACAACACTATCGCCTATACTATATTCTCTGCAGTCAGTCCGTTATTCGGTCGTTGAAATCTCCCTAGTCGTCCTAAGGGAATTGAGTTATGAAAAAAAGTGGACATCCTAAGATCGAATGTTCACGCCAAGATAAAAGAACTAGCAATAAAATATTTGCCTACAGCGATCGAAGCTTAATGGTATTATGAAAATAGCCTAACTGTAGGTTTGATTTCAGTCTCAAATTTTTGGAGAGTAAAAAAATTCAAAAAGTATTATATTGCTACACAGATTCATTTTTCTTGCTTATATAAACCTCCCCCTTCAAGCAGTCGCCGCGAGTTTCTTTTTTTTGTGTGCCTCGTGTTGGACGGGTAATCAAGATGACCCCATTGATATGCGAATGAGGACAAAGATACTCAAAGGCACCCACGTGTTAAAGCGTGCAAATCAAAGTGTGAATAGTTTGCATGGTCGCTCATTAGTATGCCAGTTGTAGAAATCATGTGGTTATTAGTATTTTAGGAAATTATCTCTCATTTTTTTAAGCTGAATTAGGATAACTATCCATTATAATTGCTTCCGTTCACCTATGATATTGCTTTCCGTAACCAGATGTTTTAGCAAACTACTTTTTCCTGGGTACCCGTATAACATTTCATTCAAATCATATTTATATATACTTCCTGAGAATCTAATTGAAATGTAACACCGTATTTTATGCGCAAAAAACCGCTGTTGAAATTGTAAAAAAAATCCCGGATCCCAATATATGATTCCATCGCGAGAGTCGTTATGATTCCATAAAAACAAAATGCTTAACCTTTATATGTTTTAACAAATGGCTTTTAAATCCTCAGTACTCTATATACTGAGAATAGGCACAGTGCTATGTGATAACACAACGTAGTTTTTTTTTACGACTGACTATTCGTTGCAATTGCCGTCCAATCCATTGACTTTCTCCATTTCTCATTACATTTCTAATTACAGTCGAACTTCGCGTAAATTAACATTAACTCCGTTAGCACTTCAGCACAAAAACTTCCTTGTGTGAATGGCTTTGAGGTGAAAGTAGGCGAGGATCCATTCTGCGTATCTTCCCGATTCATTATTGGTAAGGATGCAATTCGGGTGTGATTACCCAACTCTTTGAACAGGGCTTCTCGGATCACGTGCCGCATACCTTGAATGTAACGAAGGGTGTTGTACAAAGGGCAATTTCCATATTTTTACGGTGCATGGTTCAACTAGTAGGCGTCGAAATCAAGTCACAAAAAAATTAGTGCGCATAATTTACGTCGAGTTTCATACTGTCCAATGTAATGGTACGTCAAGTATTTTTTTTTTGCTCTCTCCAATAAAATCAATATGTCTGCGAAGTGTTCGCGTTGGTTGAGATATTTTCACACATAGAGGACGGAGGGCAGGGAATTATATATCAACGCAGCACACACAATATATTCTCAGGAAGAGGAAATAAAACTTGAAATTTTTTAACGAGACTTGCTAAGAATAATCCATCAGGGTTAAATTTATTTTAATCACAAATGCCCATCTAAGGTTTATATTACCTTATCACTGCCTTGTGCATTAATTTACTATAAAATATTACTAAGTGCAATAGCTATTTTCCATTTCAATTCCCTCCAATGCTGAATATGCTGTAAAATTGTTAACGGGTTAATCAAATGTTTTAGCGATGGTTTGGACCTATTTTTGATACACTCTTATATAAATAGCCTCTGAAATATTTACAGGCGTGTAATATTCATTGGTGTAAGCTGTTCAATAATAAGCGAGCTTCAGTCTAAAATTAGAGTTTCAAAGAGAATAAATTTGCAGTGGGACTCGTGGCTGGGCGCTATGGACTTAATTGGACGAGAGGATCGCGAAGAAGAAAAATCTATAAATCGTTAAACGTCAGACAAATAATATACCTCTTAAATGTATAACGGAAGAATAAGTTGAGCCAAATTAAACTCCAGTGCACTCATGCGTGGAAGTCTCGATAGCGCTGGCGGTTGGTAGGCGCGGAGTAAGGTATAAGTGTCATTGCGAAATGCAAATCCCTCAAAACCTCGTGTCTTTCTCTGACCAAGCGATTTGCGTACAGGAAGAGGCAGGACGGGGTTTGGGTCGGTGGGGGTGGGAGGGAAGGCAACCGACCACTCCCGCCCCTCTCGCAAGAGCACTATGGAGGCATTTCGGCCCCCGCGGCCACGGGCTCCACCCGCCTCCAACCGACCTCCCTCACTCCGGGCCCCGCTCGCACGAAATACCGTTCCTCCCCAAAATAGAAGGCCCCCAAACGGAGACGCCTGCGGCGGAGCCCCATTCTCCTCGGCGGCGGGACCCCGGGTCCCGTCCACCACACCCGCGACGCCCACTCCGCGTCTCTTAGTCCAGGCATCCCGAGGAATGGGGAAAATTATGAGGCCCGCGAAGATTCCACCACCTGGTGAAAAATACGGCCGCGGGACCACTCGAACTGCGCACTTACTCCGTTTGCGAGCGGCTCACCTGCCAAAATGTCTGCACTCACATTTAGCGTGGTGCCAGGAGGTTTCCCCGCCCCTTCGCCGATCGGGTGGCTCGGGTGAGGCTGGCTGACATGAAGCCAGTGGGGTCAGTCGTAAGCCCGATTCGAACTTGTGTGCGGTCAAGTCACTTCCTATTTTGGTTGCTCGTGCTTGAAAAACATGGAGGACTAATTTTTATCCAGGCAGCTTTTCATGGTGCTTATTTTTTGGATGATCCAACTAATCCTAGTTAGTTTCTAATATAACCAAATTTTTTCTGATGTTATGAGGATCCTGCCGAATCTGCAAGTTCAGTCCGAAACCTTTTTTTCAGATGAATCCAATTGACTTAAATAAAAGTACGTTTAAATGGTTACGTATGTTTTGAAATTCGCGCGGGAATAAAATAAGAATCTTGGTGGCATCACTGAAAAATAGAGGATTGGTTGACCGTTCTACTTAAGAGTGGCGAAATAGGAGTGTACAATAAATACTAAAGTAAATACACTTCTTCGTACAATACTTGATGATTATAGATGATAAATTGGGATTAGCTTCTTTAAAGAGTGCCTATTTTTATCGTACCACTCTACAAGAACTCCAGCCTCAGGGGTGAAATTGCAGCGTGAACTTTTTCAAATAAAGAATTACATAGCAACCTAAAATCTACATTTACTTAACACCCCGCAAGCCGCCGTAAGGACGTATCGCGGAGGGAATTATGGCACTATCCGTAACTAAGAAAAAACACATGCAAAAGCCACAAATTGATACAACCCACACACATGCAATCATACCAACTACCAACTAACATACGCATGGACCTAGAAATATACCAGATATCCCTGTGGTGTTTAATTTTGTTCCTACTTGTAGATTAAATGTTTTTAATATTTCTAAAGTTACTTCGGTTTCTTACTATTATGATTCCTGATTGTTCGGGGAAATAATGAGTATTTGTATCCATCTGTACTTAATCTATCTCCCTTATTTTATCTTTGTGGTCTGATTTCATAAGTAGTGTGCGGTCAATACTACTAACGTGTGGGCTTAAGTCATTAGTGTATATCAAGAATAGAAGCGGCCCTATTACACTTCCCTGGAGGACGCTTGAAGTTACTATTCTTGAGACAGGACTTGAACCTACGATCCTCAGGTTAGTCGATTAGTGCTTGATCAACGTAGCTAAACGAATGAGCTGGGTTGACATTTAGCGTTTTTGAGAAACGCGCGTCTTGAGGTATTTCGTAATATCCTTTCAATGACTATGGAAATATGATCAAAACATTCCTCAACGATCATTGAAATCATTTTTTTCTTGAAGGGTTTGGAATATTTAAAAGTGCGAAGACATGAAAAGTCTTAAACAATATTTTTTTTTTAATAAAGCCTCTTCCCGATTGTGAGGTGCGTCGCTTTTGGGTTCATCTATATCTGCATAATACCCCGCAACCCGCCGCAAATGTGTGTGGCGGAGGGTGTAAGGTCACCACCCGTAAAAGAGAACGAACAACATGCAAAATCAACACATCCATGCATATCTACACCCACAGTGGCGTAGGCATTCATGCAAAAATCCGTTCAACTCACACGAATATACAAATATATGTACTATCAACTAACAGATGATAATAGGTTTTGTGCAAAATATCCATACTAGTGGATTGAATTATTTTTTCCGATAAAAGGATTTAAGATTGGAAGAACCACTTCATGATACATATTCTGATTATATTTCCCCTCCTGCAGTAGAGCATAGTGAAATTTTAAGGATCTAAGGTGTCTATTGGTGCAAGAACTACAGCGGGTAATTCTAAAATTCATGCGATATTTTCGATGTAATTTTCCAAGAATTCAGATGAAAGATTCGACTTTTGATTGACAGTGGACAGATGGCTCTGGTTGTTTTCTCATCGCCTAGTTTCGGTTCTCGAGAGGGGCAACAGAGTGATTAAGCAAGGAACGCTTCCTCGGCACGCCATAACCTGGAAGCCCGATGACCTTAACCCCGCTTATCCTACACCCTCTTTCCAGCTAATGAGTTTACTAATGTTCCCCCACCGAGTTCCGCAAGGGCCGCCCACTCCACCTTGTTAAGCACACCTCCTCCCCTCTCCCAACCGCACGCCAACTCCCGTCAACCCTGGGGGAATTTTATCGTTGCCACTCTTTCCTCTCGCCATCGGAGGCGAGCGAGGTAGCCGGGTCTCACAGGGTCTTGCTCCGGAATTCTGAAAACGGTTGTCCCGGTTTTTGCAACTGCCACCATTGTTCGCTTGTTTCGTTCCCTCATTTGTAGCTCAAGTGTCGCGGTTGAATTACAGTGCATTGTAAGGAGAGCAAGTAGCACATAGAGACCAGGGGAACATTCATTTGCATACTCATTGAAGGTGAAACTGAAGCCTTATGAATTCGCTGTAGGTGTATCACGAACACTTCACGTTTCGATATTCTGACACGATAAATAGAAGTGCAATTTCAGGTATTATTATTAAACCGCTTACGTAGTCTAATATTCAACATGAAACCTTACTGTTATATTTCCATAAATAACTGGACCATGCTAGAATACATGTATTATAGTGGAGGATAATACGCTTACAAAAGAGATCACAGGCTTGGATTTAATTAGACATGAGTTTTTGCCCGTGAAAATCAAATAAACCTGGAGCAAAATGTAACAAATCCATATAAGGTATAATTAAAACAATAGGTTCATCCTGATTTCTCTAATGGCTGCGCACTTGAAGATTTTGACAGAATTTGAGTAAATAATTTGTCCTGAGAGTCCAAATAGTCACTGAGATATTTCGAGCTATTGCCAGGAGTTTCTCTACATCTACATAATAACCCGCAAGCCGCCACAAGGGGGTGTGGCGGGGGGTGGTAGGTCACCACCTTTAAAACGGAATAAAACTACATGAAATATTGACACCCTTCCAATCGTTGTCGAGATAAAGCTGGATGAAATATCCTTCAGTGCCTGCATTATCATTTTGTGGGACGTTTCCCGTACTTCAGTTTTTGAAATATAACTCGATATAAGCTGTCCTTCTGTAGAAGTACTGTATTCGTAGTCCATTACGCCACTGAATAGAGTCCAGTGAAATAAACAGACATCGAAAACTGCTGAGAAACAAGCGGAAGCAATTCATTTGAGATAAAAATGTTCACAAAACGATTTATTTAATTGCAGAAATGTGCAAGGTTATGTCGAGATTGTTACGTTTTTCGTTTTCACTTGATTTGGGTGGCACATTTAATTTATTGGAGATAATTCTATGTCATATCACACTTTTGCCCTGAAAATAAGCGATTACATGCTAGTAAATGTGTACATGTAGGTAGTTAATCATGATCACACTTCACAGTAGAGTCCTATAAATGCCTGCAGGGATTTTTAGGCCAATTCTCCCGCCTTGGACCTTGTTTAGAGTATGTGATTTTCCAAGAAGATTACCCACATTAGAAAACAACGTAAGCTGCTGTAAAGACAGATTTATTTCACAACGGCTCACCAAATATAGTTGTTTTTAAGACGAAGCGAATTCACAATTTGCTGATAGCTTCACGTTTTCCTGGTAAATATAAGGCCCAAAATAAAGCTGATTCAGCCACATTTTTCCCTGAAGTTAAGAAAATACGGAAACTGTCCTCTTAAAAGTTTCGGCGTGATCCGATGCTCGGTTTTCCGTATCGACCATTGCTAGAAGCAAATCTGCGACTCACCTCTCGACAAAGAGCCCCTTCTTTGCGGAGGCGTGAAAATCCGCACTCCTACGTGAGATTGCGAGCGTGAGCTCGTGATTTAGGTCACGGGGTTCTTTTGAGTGGCATCTTGCAAACCGTAAACGGGCACGATAAGTAATTGGCCCCTCACACCCCGCGACACCGATACTGTTTACGTTCCTAAGCTTTCCTAGATTTTTAAAAAAAAGTTGGCAATTATGATCAAATTACGGACGTAATTTCCTCTTTGAAATGCATTGATTTAATTTCAAAAGAAAATGCACAGCCTAAAATTTCTAGTGATTTCATCCTGTAAAACTCATTATTGCTAAATCTGAGACGTTTTTCCGTGGCCATTATCTGTTAAAATGTTCACAATGATACTACATGCAGCATAAATTATATTAGCACTAGCCAGGAGTAATTTTTGAACGTGATAATTCTGAATACGGCAGATAGCCATAGAAGAGTTACTTTCATTATACAGGATTTATTATACACCTGTAATTGAGTTTATATTCTTTCATTCGGTGGGGAGTAATCGAATCACTTGCATTGCATATAAAGCTCGAAATCTTGTAAAAATGAAAAAAGAAGAGGTCGATCCATATAATATTCAGATTTTAATATCAAATAAGACCTGCCATATCTTTTTTCTCACATGGCATACCAAGGTGCATGGAATATGCAGTTAGCATCGGTTGCAGCCTTTTATAAAATGAACTGCTATTCAACTGTCTACGAATAAGTGCACTCATTTCCTCTTTGGCTCAAGAATTTTGATGAATATCTCATTGATCCTTTCAACTTGTATTCATCTTGATTCTAATTTAACTGCGACCTCTGTCTTCGTCGCGTATTCATTACGGCTTCAGGTTTTGCACAGAAGCTCGTTGGAAGCGGCTTCCCTTCATTAAGACTGTAGGAAATGTAGGCGACAGAATGCCAACAAGAAGAAGATCTAAGTGATATGGGATTCTTTGACGAGACAGCGAAGCTAAATGGTTTGCGTAATACCACGTGTAAATGGGAGGAAATCTATGCGCAAAGAGCCAAGTGGCCGGGCATATGAAGTCATTAACTCAGCCTTGAATATATAAACTACTGTAATCACTTAAACCTTTACAGAATATTGATATCTCCGACTAGTTATTATGAAACAGGGCTTGCATCTGAGACATTTCCACAATCATAACTTTGAAGTTTGAGCCACGCAGCTTCATAAACTATGATTGAAAAGACGAGGCTGTAGGTCTTATAGGTGACCAAGCCTCTGAAATAAACTCCTGCGATTTAATTTGATAGGAACGAATAAATAAAATTTCAAAATCCATCTAACCAAGAGAAAAGAAATGTTATTTTCATTGGTCTATCCCGTATACATTCAGATAAAATTATATTACACTTGGGCATCATTTAAACTTGGAGATACGCATGGTAGCATAGTCTAGGCTTTCCAATCATTATTGTGTGTGAACTCCAGGGAGAGCGTCCTTTGGCATAGTAAAAAAAAATTAGTAATATCACAAGAATAGATAAATCCAATAGTCAAGGATTGAACGATTTGATTCAGGAGTAGTATTTGTTCATGAATAAAGCCCAAAGAAATAATATGATTTTGGTAGTATAGAGATGAGGTTTCCAGAAATTGCTAAAGAAAATTGTAAAAAAAAGAATGCGACTGAAAAATTAACTTATGAATATTATTTCTACATCTATATTATTGATAGTTAACTGTTAGGTTTTCTTTTCATCATTGAAAACAGCGAATTCAGCAAGTACGAAAGGGTTAATCAATTGCTTGACGATGATGTCTTCTTATTACCGTTTGAGGTAATTAATTTTATGCTGAAGCATCTATGCGAGTTACTAATGACGTGAATGCTTGGCGGCACATTGACTCAGGTCTACCGTCTTGCCGGAACCGAATATTCTTATTATTTTCCCCTTAAAAACATCAAGAGATATATTCAAAGTCCTGAAGTACCTGGGCACCACGAATGAAGAACGTTTTAATTTCCCATCCGAGGAATTTTTACGTGAAAACGGATCGGATTAAGAAGAAATTTCAATTGTTTCATTCGAAACATTTATCAATACAACATCCACCATGGGAATCATTAGGACTCGGAAGCAGACCCAAGCCCGTATTTAAGGTGAACGCATATGATGGAAGTTGCTACGTGTACGACGTTACGCCTGTCTCTCTTCACGAACGAAGTAAGCCTCACCCCACCATTGTATTCGATTGACTGGGTCACCTGCGGCATTGAAATAATCTCCCAAGTGTGGAAGGTTTGAATCCCACATGGAATATGGAGGCTGCGTTCGTCGTAGGATTAGGTCAAGAGGTGAGACAAAACCATTGGCGTCGAGGGGCGTGGATACTACTACTACCGACCGAGCACTGCCTTCTTCGTCTCATGCTGGCAACCTCAGTCCTTCGAAGTATTAAGATTATGAAAATTAGTTCCTCCGTTACAAAGTTCTCACGACAATACACGTGGGAGGAGGAGGAATATGACGAAGCGTGGAGGGATATGAGGGAAGGAGGCAGCTTGGGCGTTGATTACGTAGATAACGGAACCGGTTGAGGCAGGTCGGACACTGGCGTGGAGATTGACGTAAAACCGGTGGAGAGTAAGAAGAAAGGGCGTTTGTGCCTAATTCTGTACAAAAAAACGGCATTTGAAAAAGAAAATCTGAAGCTTATACGCGAAATCAATAAAAAGCTGCAGAGATAAGAGGCTATGAAAGCCACAGCAATCTTATGCAAACAAAATAAAAATACCAAAAGGTGACCGAATTAATGAGAACATCAAATTTTACTTGGCTTGATAGCGGCACTAATGAACCAGAATAATTTCTAAACATCGATTTTCAACGATACGCATCAGAATTTTAATTCCCGCAAGCGATGTGTTGATTCACGTAGTGTGATTAATTTTCACGAAAAAGCATATTCCGTTATCAATTCAACTGTTCCACCCACGTAAACTAAATGATATGCATATTAGGGTCCAATAGTATGGGTAACGCTTATGTCAACTCAATGTTGGTAATCGCAATAGTCATACTAAAAACTGACATAATGTAGAGTGGCCAAAATGTCCGCTCCAATGTGCCAAATAGTATATGTAGAACCGGTAAAGCGCCTGAGACCTGTGGGAATATCGGTCTCAAATAGCATGTCTGTGAATTAGTTGGTTTTTACGTAAAGGATGGGTTTAGACGGTAGTATATCTAAAATTTAATATACCAAAAGGCTAACCATTGGTTATTACCTGTTGTGGAGGAATTAGATGCTTTGAACATCGTAGCAATGGATGAATGGTACGTATGTGCGGGTGGTGCCCTAACACCAACTGCCACAACCCCTTACGGCTGCTTGCGGGGTAGTAAGTAGATATATGTCACCGAATTATAGTGAGTTTAATCTAGATGGATTTTTTTGCGATATAAAAACAGGATTACAATTTGACAGGCAAATATGCATCTGTATCTCCATTAAGTCCAGCACACAATAATCACTGCCTCAGAAACTTTCAGGTTATTTTTTCGCATGTTTTGATTCTCTTAATATTTTGATTCCCACACGTACTTGTCTTGCACTTAAGTTCAGTTTTCCCATACGATGTTTATATTATTGATCAATTGGGGCAGTGTAGTATGTCCACATCTATCCCAATAGGGCGTCCAGGGTTAGGAATTTGCCGTCTTCTAGAATTTTTCCCAAAATGTTGTTTGTTGGCCCGTCTTATTTATGGAGGTATGCTAGGTACACAAATTCGATAGCGGGTGATGCCCTGGGGGAAATCCTCGGCCAAATCCAGGTTTGATGATGCTCTGGCGGCCGGAGTAAGCCCTTCCCGTCACTAGTGAATACACACGCGGCGCAAGTACGTAATTGGGGTATGTCCTTCGTCCATTTCGTGAGAGAACTATAGTTTTTCAGTTAGTTTTTCTGTGATTATCCAGCAATAATGCTACGAGAAATCCATTTTCCGTAAATGGTTAACAAAAGATAACAAAAAAAACGAATACCCTACATTTATTCGTAAAAAATTGGAAAGGAAATACGAAGAAAAAAAAATAAGATCAGAGGCAGAAGAGTATGAGTTTGTCAGTAATAGTAAGAAGTACAAAATTACAGTTTAGAGTTAACTTTCTTACAGGCAGAAGTGCAGTGATGAATTCCGCACACTACCTGCTAATGCTAATAATAAAAATGAATTTTAATCAGTTGACTTTACATGCTAATATTTATACCCACTTGTTTATTCTACTGAAAACAAAGATTTTTAAAAATATTTTTTTAAATAGCAATGTAATCACTGTTAATTTCTTGATTTTAATTTTGCCGGTTAAGCCTATTGCCTTTGTCACAAAAACCGCTTCTTATCGCAAGTATTATTACTTATAAGTAAGACAGTGTGCGGAAGAATAATTTGCTGATTTTCAGGGCAAACGTAGTTAAAACGCAGTTATACTGCCGAACCTTGCATATTTTTCTCCATATTGGCTCGTTATATTGAAATTTTTCTACATGAATCCCTACTTTACATTTGTGCTTGCTGTACATTTATCACGCCATTAGGGTTAACGCAGCATATGAACTCGTTGGCTATCCGATTATGTTTGCGACTTCCGACAAACTGTGTATTCGAGTTCCAATTAGTTGGTGAAGGATTATCATGATGAAAAAACTTTAGCGAGCCAAGTTAGAGTTTGGTGTCAGCTAATGGTGGCGCTAGCTGAAACAAATTACTATGCTGTAGGCTTTGCCTCTATGACAATTATTCCACCGTGAAATACTAACGAGACAGCTTTCAAATTAGTTTTGGCTTATCTGATGTAGACACGAGATGGTAGTTACGTCTTGGGGGACCACCAAAACCTTAGTAAGCAGCGCCCGAGGATACAGAATTCCTGATCCAGCCTAATTTATCCCCTAATTTATTAAAATAAATACCAGAATTTACCTCAATGCCAATATATCAATTGGCAGATCGATTATAAACGTAATTTCTGAATCAGTTGCTGAGGTGTGCTGTGACTGTACAAAACTCGTATTATAGAAGTTTGTTAAAAAAAATAAACGGGGCTTTTTTTCATTTCTCATAGTGAACCATGTGTACTTGCCACAGGGTCATACGATCAATAAAGAGTTATACCCACAGGTTCAACGCCATTTGCGTGAGGTAATTCGAATAAAAAGCGCCCGTATTCGTGGCGAAAGAGTTCACGGCTTTTGCCCCATGATAATGCACCTGCTCACATTTCTCGCTGCTTGTTCGTGAATTTTTGACCAAAAATAAAACTCTAACGTTGTCCCAGCCTCCATATTCACCACATATGGCCCCAAGTGGTTTTTTTTTCTTTTTCTGAAAACATAATCTTAGGGGACCGTAGTTTCAACAAGAATAGAGGAGAATAAAAGCACATTGCTAAGAGATCGAAAAGTTATACCAAAGATCGAGTTCCAGAAATGTTTCGAGGATTAAAAAAAAGCCCTGACATGTGTGTATAATATCTAATGGGGACTACTTCGAAGAGGATAACATTGATATATAGGCGAATACATAAAATTCTTTCCAAATAACTCAAATTCCCGTTATTTATCGAACCCATCTCATAGTACTTATATCAGTCACATTCCAGTGCTGTACTTCCCCGTGTAAAGCTTTTGGATATTTATTTTATCCTGATTCACTCGGAAGTCATAGCCTATATTGTAAATTTTCTTACTGAGCTGATAATGTATTTTGGTATTGCTGTAGTTTTTATCATGAAAATCGGTAATTTTTTTATCGTGTTTTATTATTATTTTTTTATCGTATGTAGGTACATGAATGTTTTTGAATTTTCATCGGAGAAGCGAGTTCATGTGGTTGAGAAATTATGTTCTTAGGTTGGTAGTTGTGACTGGTTCTGCGCGATTTCTCGGACGTAACAGTTCACGAGGATTCACTTCGCCACAAATTTGTTAACATTAAAATGAAACCTTGCTTTCGTTCGTCCACACGCGGGGATTTTTTCTGGCGACAACCGTTTCCAAGGACCTAAAACCAGAATACGCTTGAATGGACCTAGAGTGGGCGCGAAACTATTGTACTCACAGAGCATACCCACCGAGGAGTACCGAACGTAAATAATTACTTGGCGCTAAAACGTCACCATGGCCATCCTACACAGCTCCTGACATGTTCAGATCGCCACAGAGAGTAGCAAAAATGCGGGGGAAATAGATCCCACAGAGAAACAAACTTTGGCAAAGAGGCATCCAACCGTTTCGTTTGAAGTCTGTTATCATCAACTTGATCATCATTATCCCCCACACCTCCACACGAATCGATGTTACCCTCCCCTACTTTCCCACATTTCATTATTTTTTTTGGGACCGCGGAATGAGAAAGGTCATCGAGAAGGGGGAGAGAGGGGAGGGGGGTTGAGTGCAGTGACCTCTGGTACTTTGATGAGGAAAAGGGAAGCGTATGTATGAGAGCGGACGAGTCCGAGGACGCTGCCGATGTCCAAATGCGTGCTAGCGGAGAGGTGTGGGGAGGAGAGGTGCCCGAGGCGAAAGCACTCGCGACGCACGTGGGCAAAGGTCGAGGGTGAGAGAGGAGGAGGGGAAGAAGGGGAAAGCAGGGTAGTGCCGTGCAAACTGGAAATCGCGAAGGTATCAATGTGTCAACATGGCACATCGATTGCGTGATCAGTTTTACATTGGGACAAGGTTTTCAATAGATTCTTCGATCGGCGTTCCGTCCTTTTTCAATAAATAACTACTTCCAATCTTTCTCTTAATTTGAAATGACCCACAAACAATTGAAATGTGCAAAGGATCATGTGGAGAGGAAAGGGAATACTGAATTACATGGCGAAGGCTGATTTAATCAAGCTCAAGCGTATTACCCACTGTTCGTTACCTATAACATTCATAACCTACAGTTAGACACTTTAAAATGTAAGCTTCATTAATATTTTAAAATATTTCCTAATTCATTCGTCACGTATCACCACTCACACCTTCCGTAAAACTGGTTGAAAAACGCTGTCATTTGCACCGAGTCACAAATTCACCCATTTGTTGCCGTGAGGACAATATCGATAGACCACTTTGACGACACCGATAATGCTCTCCACATTGAAATTATTTCAAATTGAGTGTCGATGTAATAATGATAAAATAGCCCGGATCCCAAATCTCCACCGTAATTTTGCGTGGTAGAGCAAGTATCACGCGATGGAGTCGCATCGCTCAGCGGTTTGGTATCGCAGTGCGATACTGCGTCGACTCTGGAAACTTAAGGTCGGATCGCCGCGACATCGCATCGGTCGGCCCAAGGGGAAGAGAGTCGGTGACGAGAACGCGGAGTGATGTGATTTTGTGAGACGCAGTGGTGGAAGGTCACTCGGGAGCCCGAGAGGACAAAACAAAAGGGGAAGGCGAATCCTTCCGCGGATGGTGTCCTTCCCATTCACGCCAAACACGCCACGAGTCGAAAACACTCGTGTGGTTTGGAGCACTCTCGATTCCCAGCGGGGAACTTCGGAAAAGTCTTCAAAACATTGACCAGTGCCGAAAAATGGAAGCATATAAATATTTTTTTACAAACGTCAGGTGGGGAAATCAAAATAGTGGGGCCTTGACGTGCCCTCCAAGGACGGATAGAGGTACGAGTGTGTCAGCCGAAGACACGGCAGAGGCCTCGGTACGCGCTGAGAGCATAAACAATGTCTTTAGAGATAAAACTCATATGGTATTTCATTATTTACCCTTTCAAATAGCTATTTTAAATGTTATATCAAACAAAAATCAAACGTTGTATGCGTTGTATGTATTTCGAAGATTCTTTGGACAGAGCAAGGGCCTTGAAAATGGTTGCAGTTTTCAGATAGAGAAATTACAGATGTAATAGGAATTAGGGAAGAGGAGATACGCTATTTATTCTCTATAAACATTGACATATTAGAATATGCCATTAAAACTTACATTCACTGTTTCTTTCTCATACCCAATGCATCACAGTATTTCTTTATATAACGTTCCTAAGCTAAGCTAAATAGTTCAAATTAAATTTAAAAATAGAACGATCAATGGTTTGGTTAATTAAAATATATTCAAGACGGTTTCACTATACATACCAATATATAAAATAGATAAGGACAAGGTAGTTGTGACTCTTTGTAAGATTTGGGTCACAGTATCATTGTAACTTGATGAAATACGGAAGTGATTTCTATGCATGTAAGATAATAAGACAAATGCAAACAAGTTACCACCATTTATAAATAACGCATGCGTTCCTAAAATAATAGAAATTACTCTAAGAACATGGGTACATCCATGGTTATTTTACATTACTATAATATAGCAACTACACTGCCTGATTGTGTAATTGAAAATACATCCTCATGCTTTTTCCTGTACGATTTATTGGGTTCACCTAAGTTTAGTATTTTCCACACAATTTGGTGGAAAATATTAAATGATCTGTTCAATTCATTCGTAATGCAGTGTTCCGAGATAATTATTTATAAAAGAAGCATGGATCAAAATTTTAGACTGGAGTTAATACTCTATGTTTTCTGTTTGATGAAGATGGTAGGCATTTTCTAACATTTTATTCCAACGACTCGAATAAAAGACGACTCAACTTTCGTAACATTATGCTTTCCCTGATTTTAGTAACATTATACCCAAAAGTATTTTATTTAAGCTATTAAACATTGTACGTCCCCAGGAGAAAGTTTCACATAGTTGAATCGATAGTGTTTAGCGATTTTAAAAAACTACACCACTCATTAAAAAAAGAAGAGACTTGTCAAAATAAATCGATTCAAAATGTTCGAATAACATTTTCGGCTCTGAGAGGATCTAGGTTGAGTGATTGGTGTGAACAATATCCAAATTTGTATGTCCGGCCCATACTTAGTAGTGGTAAATGTGGAAATACAAGACGCTATTTCATGTTATTCACACTTATTCATCCACTTGCAGAAAATATGCCAATAAACCAAAATGTGCAATTTTGGAACGTAAATGGAAATAGGTACCATGTGCCCATATATCTTGTAGTGCATACTATTTAATAGGTGTAATTACGACTTAATCTTAAACTGTAAAAACTAATTCATGCAGGACATCCAGGTCAACATTTTTTAACTCTCTCGGACGAGGTGCGCACGATTCGCCCCTTTGTGGAAATTAAAACACGTATCACGGCAGTCCTCGTGACTTTGTTCATTTTTTTGGAGGAGGGAGGGTGGCCCACGACTTGGTGACTCATGTTTTGTATCTACGCCAAAAAATTTATGTTTCGACATCCTTTCTGGATTAAAACACGGAGCGCTCATCAGCGGACAGCTTCCTCCTGCAGTCCTCTGGAGGGAGGTGATGGAATGCGGCAAGGCAGGATAATCGTCGAATTCGACATTTCCGACGGCGCTCCTCAGGACTTCAGGCGAGGCAGTACACGAGAATCCCGAGCAAGAGGTCGTCTCTCGGAAAATCCAAAAGGCAGCCACCTCCTCGTGCCTTTCCTCCCCTCCCACCCGTCCCAATCACGACGGGCCATTTTGGCGCAAAACACCGCGAGCGAAAACGACGATAACCAGTTTTTCGAAGGCATTCGCCGAGAGGCCCGTGAAGTAAACCAACCGGGGGGGTGCCCGTGTGCCATTTCTCCTGCTTCCTCCCCCCACTCGTCCCTCCCCTCGCACACAACATCCGGACCTAGATATTATGCCCAAGTGGGCTATTGGTGCGTGTCGCACGGTGCGTGGGCATCCGGGGCGCTCTTCGGGGAAGGATGCGTCCAGCAGCCGGGAGGGGAAGGCGGAGAGGGGGGATGAAGAGGGTGGGGTGGGAGCAGAGCGGAGAGGGGTCCAGAGTGTGTGTGTGGGGGGTGGGGGGAATATGTGTAATGAAATCAAAAGAGGCGGACGCGTTCGTTCCTATGGGAACGGGGTAAATCAGGGATGGGCCTAGCGGGGACAACCAAGTATTTTTTTTTGGTGGTTTTTGTTTTTTCGGTCATACCCACGTACAGATCTCTTTCTTGCCATTGTTGTGGCCCAAGCGGTGCCCGGATGCGGTTCCGGATTCGCACGTCTCGCGGTCGGAATTTTTGCAGCTGTTGCTTCGGACGGATACGGACGAGAGTTGGCTGGACGATCGATTCTAATCGAATCGGATACAAAAATCGACTCAGCTCCGAAGGCTTATCTCGTAGACGTGTTCAAAATCATCGTGGGTGCGAGACACGTAGAATTAAATCTTCCAGGAAATTATGTGCATTCATGATTCAATTCAAGTGTATAATCGCCGCTTTATACACCTCTTTATTAGCCACGTACTCAACGTACAATCGTCGCCCAGAAAAATGAGAAAAAAAATTAACGAAATTTTTAGATTAAAGTCCTACTTTAAAAAATATTAAAAAAGCTAAGCTAAAAAAAAACTTGAACCTCAAGTTTTCGACCATTTTCTGAATCTGAATAATTTAATGCAGAACAAGCAAATTTTTGTCAAAAACTTAGTTCCATCATTTCCCGATCAATTACTTTATCGCAACGTATGAACAGAAGCAGAATCCTCATCAGAGTTTTACTGAGGAAAGAAACATGCATAGGAGCATCAAACCCGCCTCGAAGTCCTCCCTGTTCATAAACATTTCGATTAATACCAGAAAAATTTCTCTGAGAAACTTTTGACTGTAGCAAATTTTCGGTTTTTGTTTTAAATAAGTTTTTGTATTGTTTGGAGAGACAAATTGGAACACAGAAGTGAGGTGACGCCTACGAGGTCCCTCATGAGAAAGTAGGATTTTCGAGTAGCTTTTGTTGGTAAATCTTTGATTGAAAAATTTTACGTGGACGGTGGAAGAAGAGATGCAACATTCCTCCAGAGCTCATCATCAGTGGTCCTATGACTCAATTTCCAGCAGCTCATCACCCAAGAGCTCCCATCTCTAATTTTTTTTCTTATACCTGAATTTGTTCACATACACGCGTACCTTATAGTTAGTTATGTTACTCTACGCTGAAAATTCACTCTTCCCTTCTCCATCAATTTTTAGTTTGAGCCGTTATTTTTTGGAATTAGTAACACGCATTACTGTGAGTAATTTCGAACGGTAATGAACATTTTTCTCTGAGAAGTGTAGGAATTGATATATTCGAGGCAGTAGTTGGCTTTTAACCTTTGCGAGGTAAAACCTCACCTCGGGCGAGAAATTAACTGACTATACACTAACCACGCCCCTAACCTATTGGAAATTAATTACTTACTCGTTATTAAAAGCATTAAATTAATAAATTACTCCAAAAGATACACATATACCTACATTTTCTTCGAGATGCACGTATTTCTTTGAATTTATAACTTACTGTAGAAAACTCCATCAATTAAAACGAACTTCGTTCACTATAGTGTTCAGCTGCCTTCAAAGTGATTTGATCTTCCAGAAATGAATGATTTTAAGAATAACTCAAATGAAATTTAACTGGCACATGACGGTCACAATAAAAGATATTGCATCCTGCTTTGCTCCGCAGATATGGAAAATGTGAGGGCGTGTCGTTAGATCAATCAATCTGTCGTCGTTCGGATCGTTCCACGTCGCGAGTGTTAACATGAAATCTTTACGATTTAACATAAAAGTCCAAACCCCGGACATGATTCAAATCTCTTATCTTTTTATTTATGCGGCGAGCGCAACAATCAATAGGCCAATGCGATTCCGTTTCCATTTCGTGTTTTGCGATGTCATAAGATATGGTACTCACGAGCGCATGTAAGATCGGAAACATAAATGCAAATTTTTGAGTTGGCACTAGAGCGTTGGATTCCTATGTTAGCGTAGTATCCGCCTACTGCAAAGTGGGATTGACCTGGAAGGGGGGGGGGACTCTACTGGAAATTGTGAAGAAAAATGTGGTAGATATACGTCAGTGGAAATAGCAGGGAATATAGATGTATTGATTTTACACACATTCTTATCCAAACCATGCATATGTTGCTACATCAACACACAAACCAACACTTTTCTCAGCACATCTGACACATAGGTCTGACAAAGGCTGTTTGGACAGCGAAAACTATATAATAAGAAGGAATTCAAGAATATTTCATGAAAGCATTTTTCTGAGGTAATCTATCGTTTCACCTCGATTGAAAGCTCAGAAGAACCTCTCACAATATATCAAGTGTACAAGTTTTTACATGTTACTATGTTGTGTAGTAAAAAAATTACGCCGGATGAATAAAAGACTAAAATACGAACATCCCTATCTTCAATTTTTAACTCTTCTTCCTCGAACACCAGCTGTTGCGTCGTAGGCCGTGGTAGAAATCGTAATTCTCACACCGCTCTTTCAAAAGTGTGCCAACGATTAACAACGCATTAGCGGGTGACGATGCCACATTCCCGATCGTTCGCGGCAAAATAATAGCGTTTGCCTCCTAGAAAACGCAGTGCGTTCAAGTCCCCGTTTCATGCAAACCATTTCACGCGGAAGGTTATCTCGTTTTCAAACACCAATATCAAGATGGTATTATGCAGCAGGTTAAAATATTAGGGCGTACGTTTTGGCTTTGTGTCAAGTTATTACTCCTTAACTCTCTCAACATTCATTCTTCGAGAGCCTACCTAACGCCTTACACCATCGGCGAAAATGGTTAAATATAGTATTTCATCAATACAATTATATTTTTTTTGGTTTTGTGTCAAGGTAAGAATATTCGTAGTTCCATCGTCATGTTTGGCATTCATAAATTCATTATAGACCACCGAAAAAATGGCACTTAATCTTAATATTAATAGATGCTGATCTTCGATATATTTGCGGTAAGCACGACCATGCATGTTCCAAGAATGTCTATGCAGTTTCTGCCTTCCCTAATGCTAGACAAGTTTAATCGACTTGGAATTGTTATGAAAATTGTTGGCTTTTATTAAATTAAAGAAAAAAATGTTTTCGAGGACCACGACCGAGGTACTATAAGTAGGCGATGGAAGGCGGCAAGTCCTAGGAACTATAAAGAAACAAAATCGCCAGGTAACAGTATACCTTTGGGAGCTACTAAACAACTATTCTAGTTGGCTACCTGTGATGATGATAGGCGAACATGCAAGCCTAAATAAATATGAATAAATTGGAAACAAAGTGTCTGAAGTCGTTGAAAATTACTGCAATAAAAAATTAATGCGATCTGGTTCATAAATGGAATGTCTTTTTAGTACCATAGACAAATTGTCAATTTATATATCTTCAATATTGATAATTTAGACCACTTATGACGGGGAAAAGAGATAGAACCGATTAAATTATGTGATCGTGGCCAAAACTAGGTCAAACAAATGTGTTACGAATACTAACATTTCTGTGGTTACTCGCTTGACACTGGTGGCAAATTCCTTTTTGTTGTCTCTCCTTTCTTTTTATTTATTTATTTAATTATTTGGTGATATTCGTTGCATTTAGGCAATTGTTCTGGTGGCAACGGTCACATAACATACAAACAATATTTTAACAGTTATTCTCTACAATAGTACAACTAGACAGTTGCAATTATTAGACAGTTAAAACAGTATACAAATTACTGATTAATGGTTTATCACCCAGTGACTGCTTTACACTTCTTCTTAAAGCTCCTAAAATTGGAAGGAAACCTACCCTTCATGAAATAAACAATGCATTATTGTTTTCATATTTAAATTAATTGCTGCTCCAGTATAATACGTTTTCACACTCTCTTCCTCTCATTGAATTCGTGATCATAGTAAAAAAAAGAGGTCCAACCTATACAAGTTGGTCTTCTGAGACAAATGTTTGTGAGTAAAATATGCAAGTATGTTAAGGTTTGGTTTTCATTGCCGCCTTTACTTTAGAGCTACTGCTTCCCAAGGTAATTAATCATGAATCCCACGGCTGCAATATATGCAACAAAAGGTGATGGCTTTGGCCTTTCCACAATTGATGCTTTTATGAGCTGCACTGGGTCGTTAGGTAAAATCGATTTTAATTGGTAATTCCTAAAAAGGTCCCATGAATATGCAAGGCTATTCTCATAACATGCAAGCATTCAAATATACCGTTAGAACTAGTCCTATCGTCCTTGGCCGTGTGTAATGACATGAGTTAGTGTCAGGCGTTTCTTGCATTGTGGACAGTAGCAAGATAGCCTGGCAATCTGGAGATTGCGGTTTCCAATTCCATCCCGATTGCATATATTTTGCTTTTCGCAGGATGATACTTGGCGCAACGCAAACAGCCTTCAGGGGACTAAATCCGAATTTTTTAGCATAAATTCAAGATTCAAAAGTGCATCTATGTTGATGGTAGTTAAACGAAATATTATAAACAAAAAAATGCCAAGACCGTAAACTCAAGTTTACGGTCTCGGCATTTTTTGTTTACATTGATTCACGACCGTTGCTACGTCCCTTGTATATTTAAATACGGAATACTGTTTCTTTTATCTTCCTTTCGCAGGCTGTCATAAAATTTCAAGTTAATTAATTGGGCAGGAATGGGAAAAAATATTAGTATAACCTTTCTAATGACTTCAAAATGTTAATAGATGCCATAAGGGCCTCTTAATCATAGGACACCGGGAATGGCACCTCAATATTTCCAACAAAAAAAAACTTCCACCTTGGATATTTATTTCGAGGCGGTATTGGTACCCCTACTGAGAAGGTTCGAGTACCTTCACTCACCGCAAGACCTTTGATGCAGACGTTCGACGATGTCGTCGACGCCCTCAAGTTCTTAAGGGGCAGAGATGTCAGAGCGGAGAGAGAAGCGGAGGGGAGTGGGGGGGGAGAGTTAGGTTGTGGGAAGGGAGTTGGGAGAAAGACTTTAGAGAAAGAGGAATGAGACAACAAGCTTTTGCCGCCCCCGATACGAAGTGGGCCGCCTACTCCCCTCCCCCAGCACTACTCTCCCCGACCCTCTCCCCCTCTCATCCCCCCTTCCTCCCCCCCCATCGCCCACCCCAACGCCTCAATCCCACTTTTCTCACTCTTTCCCGCCCCGCTTCCTCCCTCTCTCTCTCTCCCCCACCCCGTCCACCTCCGTCTCTTCGCCGTGCTCCGATCTGATCGCGCCGCCGTCCTTCCGCCCTGCCACTCTCGCCCCATTCCATCTCCCTAAACCCCCCCCTCCCCGCGGTTACAAAAAAAAAGTTAACAGTGGATGAGGGCCGCTCCTCACAATGGAACGGGACGCCCGGTTGAGTGGAGGGCCGTAGATTCCGATTTATCTCGCGGGGCGACAAAAATGACTGGATGGCGCGGTCGACGGCAGGTGCATTCCGCTACAGATTTGATTTTTTTTTCACCTGGGAGTCGCTTTGAAAAAAATAGTAAAACGATGGATTGCGGAGAGTGCGTGAATTTCGTACGGGGGCGTGCGTGAATGTTACATCCTAATTCACGAGGAAGAAGCGGATAAGGGTTCTGGAAACCATTGTTTGAATTTGAAGATAGAGAACGTCTCTTAACAGTTTGCACCACGTATTATTGAATCCCACCAACTTTTATGGCAATTAGTGAACTCGTCATTGTGAGGCCACTGAATCGGATAGTCAGTATGTACCAGCTCTCCAGAATATCCTGCACCCTGCCGATATCTCCATTCCCTCCTTTCGCCGACATTTTCAATCACCTGACTCTACCGGTCAGCCCTTGGCCTTTCCCTGTAATTATTACCCTCCATGTTTTAGTAAACTACGTCATTCCTAACTATCCTATCCCATGACTATCCTAAAAGAATGTTTCACTTGATTTCCTTATTCTGCTTGTAAGTGTCCTCCGTGAGCTTCTCTCATCGATTATTTTTCGAAGTACTCCTTCGTTTGTTATTCTATCCATTTTATTTTCCAATCATTCTTCTTCAGTACTACATTTCAATTTCATCCAATCTTCTATTCTGTACCACTCATACCGTCCAAGTCTCAAATCCGTGGAAAAGTGACTATGAAATTTGAGAAACGAACTCTTGGAGAACTCTTATGTTGACTATAGTACTCGTACCAAAAACTATGAAGTCAAATTGCACAGTTATTTAATAGTAGGGTATTTGAAGAAAGAAGCTGGACTATCACGTATTTTGCTACAATTCCTCAAAGGTGTCCCTCTACTTTTAACCAAATAAAAGTCGATGTTCACGGATATTCCAGGAAAATTTATTAACATACGCCAAAAATAATAATCACTCTTTTATGAGGTGTAGTTCTGGTAACCTTATTTAGTAAGTATATTTATTAAACATCTGCATACTGCAATTAAATAATATATTCAACTTACGTATGCACGATTAAGATAACAACCGTATGCAGGAGATATCACAGGGATATTAAAATTAATGTGACGAAAATGAATTATATTATTATACAGGAAGCTGTAATGTATAACAGATTTTCCATCATGATAGTGTAAATGTTACCAAAAAAAAGAAGGTAAATAAATGAAAAACTATAATATCATAAGCCTAACGACACATCCTTTATATATTTTGATAATAATGACCTTTGGAAGGCAAAACGAAATATAGAGCCAGTTCATTAACCATATATTTAAATTAGGAAAAGTAGGATTGCGACAAAATCTGTATTAACCCCAAATGAAAAAAATTGATAGAAAATGGAAAATATTTAAAAGAGAACAATGC
>CM073774.1:43898677-44099831 GCA_037158775.1 Hetaerina titia
ACATTCCACTACCGCTCAATACGCCTTTCATCCATTTTGCCTGCTCCATAGGATTTCTCTCAACAAACCCCTCTCCTCACTCACCATCTCCAGTACTTCCTCATTTGTTTTCCTTTCGGTCCATTTCATCTTCTCCATTCTTCTCCACACCCAAATTTCAAAAGCCTCCAATTTACGTCTATCCTCCTGTTTCATCGACCACGTTTCCGCGCCGTGCATAGCTACGCTGCATATCAGAGCTTTTACGAGTCTTTTCTTAACCTCCCTACTCAACGTCCCCGTCTGAAGAATATTGTCGACGGAGAATTTAATGTTAAAGCCCAGGCTTAGGAGAAGGTGAAACACGAGATGCACAAAACATATGATAGCAAAAGGGAAACTAGGGTGCGGGAGAAATATGAAGGCGTGGAGAAACAAGACGTTAGAAGAATTGGAGTGTAGAGCTGCCTCAAACCATTCTTAGGATTGATAACTATTGATGATGATAATAATGATAGGTATATATTTTGAGAAAATTTCCGGGAAATCGTACCGAGTAGACCGTCATGTAAGGGTTTACCAGAGCGTAAAAATTCAAGTCTGTCCTCAAAACCGGTTGCTCTTTTTTTTACGATGCATTTATAGGAAATGCCGCTTAAGGCCATTCCTTCTTATTTGACGACCGAGATAATGCATTCATTCACGAGATAACGGCGTGGAGGATTTGAAAAACTTCATTCCTTCCCATTCGTGTAATTTTTACATCATCTCTAGTTTTGTAATGGAAATGTATTCTGGGAACATTGAAGTTTACCTCCAAACGTTTTTGGAATGTTTATGTTTGAAAAATACGAAAATTCCGAGGTGAATTTTTTATACGAGAAAATTAAGTACAAACCTTATAAAGGGTTACGAAACATTTAACAGTGATTGATTTGTGTGATGTACATCCGGTATCATCATCGATAATCCACATTATAAAGGTAAGCTTTCGACAAAACGTAAAAGCACGTATTAGATATAGCATGGACTTATGTTTTGCCCTAAATAACTACGTGGTTTCCTCAGATCTTTATTCTTTCTACCTCCTTTCATGTCGCCCAAATATATATGTTTTCTAATCCTTTCTCGTTCCATTATGGCTACAGTATCACTTTCATTAAATATACAATAAACAACTACTTCCAAATGTGTCCTCCACTCAGTTTTCTGTCAGTTGAGCCTAGCATATTCCTCTCCAAGTTTAATGGAAAGAAGATACGCAAAGAGAGTCAGGATTTTTATAAAAAAAAAAGCGAAAATCAAATCCAAAGGAGACCGGCCAACTCCATAAGACCCAACGATTCGAGAGATTTTTGCGGTTATATACTTAACTTGAAACGAATAGTACTGAAAGGGATTTTTAAGATTTTCCCTCCATATTTCCACCATGTCTTTCCTGGGCAATTGGTTGTGTGGAGAGTCTTTGGTCTTTATCGACAGCAGTGAAATAAGCCAACCCGGAAGTTTATGAAATGAGGGCCGAAGATATCCACTAATAAGATGATACGAATTTCGAACGGTTTCAAGTTACCCAGGGCGTTCAAAATTGTCAAGTTCATTTATTCACCTACTTAAAAGGTCGTCATTAAGTCGTAATTTTTTACGTGCCGTGATTGGGAGGGAAATAAAGAGGAAATTGTTGGTTTGGATTCATGTGGTAAGTTTAAAAACAACCTCAGGAATTTGTTAACACTTTGCAATTGTAGAGAAAAATTCCAACTTATTATAAATGATTAGTTTTCATTTTATAGCCTTAACCTCATAATGCTATCACTACCATCAACAGTAAGAACTACATTGATAAATATATATCACGCGGAGGCTATAAAATATTTACTCAGTTACACATCTGCATTCAATTTTACTGTTAAGTTTCCGCTGGAATCTCGATATGCTGTCCCTTAAGCTTACGATGTTTGCAAAATTCAAAAGACGAATTATTTGATCAGAAATATCTTCTTTCGAGTCTCAATATCGCGCTCTTAATGGTTGAATATCGTCGTAATATTCCCAGGAGATTTTTACTTTTACCTCACACGTAAGCTTTTGCAGTCCCATTTTTTGATTTCTTAATACTCGTAAATGAACAGAAATCTTCCTGGATTATGCTATTTTTAATTTTGCGGATGTTGCAAATGTCATGCATTTATGCTGAGGAAAAATTATATTTTTCATTGCTTCCAAAGTTAAATCAATTACTTTAAATAAATATTTGGGATTCTTTGAAACAGAAACACAGTTATACTTTTCATTTAGCACATTCTATTCCATCAAGATTTTTAATTACATGAGATTTTACGAAGCTCAAGGAATTAAGCTATTCGACGTTTTCATCCTTCCATTTCGAGGTCATTTGGGGAAACTAACGCGGATAGACTAGTTTCCTCCAAATTTCCCGTTAAGAGAGACTTGTCTTATATACGCACGGTACCACGAGCGTCATAGAGCGGTATCGTTGGACTCGGGAGTTTCTACGATCCTTTATTCTCAAGTACGGCACAAATCTAATTTAGGAATCTCCGGATTTTATGTGATTTCCCAGTTTGGGAATCGAAATACACCAAAATTCTTGGCATAAAAAGGACTGAAATTGAACTGAAATCATCAATATTATTACCAACCACATAGTGTACCAGTATTATACATATGCCACACAGTGGAGAAATTATGACCATAAATATATATGAATTGTGGAATTGCTGTGTTTCTCTTGGACGGAGAAATTTCACCGAGTAACGACGTAAACAGTGTTAATATTATTACTTATGTTAATATCCGCAAATTGTTTGACTGCATCCGTTCAATATTCTCTATTCAATTAATATTCATTGATCACTTCATAGGTCATCCAGCTTACTCCACTCTTTACATGACCTCAATATTTGTCCCTTGCTTTCCTCCGTTTTTCCTTCGATTTTCCCTTCCATTTTGTGCCAGTACATCCACTCCTAATCAAGGTTCTCATTGAGTTTGCCTTATTCCGTACAGTACTCGATATAACTTCTTCTACACCACTAATTCACAACCTCAGGGTAAATCGGAATATCCTTAACATCGATGCTATATTATGTATCGCGTGGATACTACTTGATTTTTCAGTTCTTCCCCCTTGATGCCAGCAGTATTGCTGTCCATTAACCCCAGGTATTCTTTTCTCTTCCCCTATTAGCCAATGTTTTTCCTTCAGTTAGAACCTCTAACATCCTAAAACATCTCAATATTTCCTCCATCGAATTTTTGTCTACGAATCTCACCTCGCAACTTCCCATCTTCTACCAACTACACTTCAAACTTTGCCATTAGTCTTTCTCTCCATCCTAATTAGTGCTAGCTAGTTTATAAGCATTAAAAAAATCAGAGTTTGTTGAAAAGAGACGACAGAAAAAAATGGCATTCTGCAAACCTCTTAAATATAGTGCACCTCCTTTGAGAGGTAGAAATTTCACTTAACGACCTTAATGGTGTGGAGAGGGATCCTAAATTGAAGTGAGACAAAACACGGTGCCAAGTTCCAATTTGCACGATCTCGCGACTGAAATTCTCCCCCGTCCCTTTCGCTCCATCCCCTTTCCCATCTTCCCACCCCAATTCCTCTACTACTCTGCGACACGCCCCCTTTATGGGATCCACGATGCATTCGTTTCTACACCCACTCCCTCTCCCCAATAGTCCATCCTCACATTCCACCCCGTCCGTACCCGTCGCGCGTGCGACTACACCCCTAACTACCCTCCGCACCTCCCACCGTTCCTCCTCCTGCACTTTTATTTTTACGCCCCACATGTCATCAAAGGGGACCGGTTCGGTCCAGTTTCGATCCGCTCCCCGGCCGTCGTCTCTTCCACGTCGGTTGGGGGAAAAAGAGAGAGATGGACGTCATCGTGTGTCGGATGTGCGATGCGCTTCCTCCGGTGCAGCCTTCGGCCGCGTCAAGGTTATTGGGGTAGTAGGAAAAGAGAGAGAGATAGTGAGGGAGGGGAGAGGGAAAAAGGTGCGAGAATGGAGTTGGGCCGGTGTCGAAGAGAGATGGGGGAGGAAGGGGATGTGAGGGAAAAAGTGAATCGGTGACACACTTTTTGGGGTGACCAAAAAAGTTTTGGTGTTGGGAATCACTTTGGAAGGGGAGGATGCACGTGTCATCCGATGAAGCAATTCGGGACATGTTTCTCCGAGCAAAACCGGGTGAGTTTCACCATAAGTTTCCGTGAAGATGGAAACACCTTTTTGTTTGAAAAAAAAACCTCGAGCGTAAAGGAAAGTTTAAAAAAATTAAAAAAGGGGTAAATTTATGAAAACCCAAGCTAATATACGAAGCAGCTATTGGAGTAGAATTCAATCATTTATCCTTCACCCTTTGAGTTTAGGTGCTTAGCGTGTCTAAAACATCAACTTGCGTTTCACAAAAAAAAATAATAAAATTTTTCGGGAAATTGCAATTTTTTAAAATCCTTAAATTGTGACGCATGAGATTGGAGTATTGTTTTGTAGCTAATAAACGTGTCGTGTGGTTTACTTGATCCCTCGTAATGGACTTCTTAGACGTAAGATTCAGTTCATGCCGGCCATCCTTCCCCCTGTAATTAATCCCTCACAATCTGTTATAAAAAGGGTTATATTGAGATATCCTTTAACTTGGAAATAACAGTTTGACGAGAAAATCAAGCGAAAAGAATATTTTTTAGATCATCGAACCATTTTTACACAAAAAATTGATGGCACAAAATTTGAAAAATTAAGTTGAGACTCGATTATAAGATCGAAGGTGAACTTTTGGTAATTTTAGATATAAGAGGTAAAATACGAGATATAGGCGTGGACTAAAATATAAAATTATTCTCATGAATAGGTAATCAAATTGAGAAGTGATTGTTCTATTTCCGAGGGTCGGTCAGGTCACCACCTTGTGAAATACGAAGGAAGTAACGAGTATAGGGGTTTCCCATATAGTAGGGCGTGGTAATAAAGGTCGGACGTGCATGAAGAATAGGAAACAGGTTGACAGGTAATTTTATTATTTACCGATAATGGCAGGAAGGATAATATGCAGTAGTACTATATAGAATGTTGAGTTAAATAATTAGTCGTTTCTCTTTACAAATAATAATAGAACTCAATGGTAATGGTGAAATATCACTAGCATATTAATAGATACGCATAAAACGAACTCTGTTTTGGAAGAACCTAGTCTACGCTGTAAATGTGGTCATTGAAATACGAGTGACGTTTTTCTACAAAAGGTCCCTGCGAGATTCGGAAATTATGAATTTATTACAGATAGAATTCTTTTATTGATCAGATAAGTGTGCTTACTCCAGCTAGAGCTAGTAAATGGCTTTTATTAAAAACAGCTCTCGAGCTAGGCTTTTACTTCATCTGCATAACGAAATTGGCGAAAATTTTAACGAAGAAACTGGATTTGTAAAGCTGCTGGTTTCTATCCGTGTCAAAGATGCCAATGACAAACCCTATCCATTTGACCTGGTCCTAATACTGTACAATTTAAATCTTATATAAGAAAGGGAGGTACGATGTTGTGACTTCAAATAGTTATTCTTAAAAAAAATGGTATGCATATCACCATAAAATAGTTTTATAAATATTTCATGTCTCGCTTTTGCTTTTATTTAATGTCTCGTGGCAGCTAGATAGGCCTATCTGACTACATTTCAAAGTGCTGCGGAACTTCATCTTATATTTTTTGCAAAACAAACGAAGCGAAATCAGAAAGAAATGGGAAAACCTTCACGAAAAATGACATGCCGAGCAGAATTTTCCGGAAACCTTTTTGAACCCCAGAAGAAACCAGAAAAAAAATTAATTACCAGAAAGCGGTCACAACTGATATACTGTCCGTACAGTTACGACTGTCAGGTTTAGAATAAATAATGGTAGGAAGCCCCACAGGAAAGGCAATTAATTTCTGCTGCTCTTGTGTCACTTTTAATTAAGGAAAACTTCCTTGTTTTAAAGGAAGCGGTTCGATGGTTATAAAGTTACCCTGCTTCTTATAGATATGAATGTGTTATGGCGCCAAAGACTGAATTGGCACGTAAATTTCTCCTGCTGCACAAAAGTAATGACACTTCAGTTCTTGTAGTTTACGCTGGAACAAGTTTCTCGACATATATTGTAATTACAATTACAGTTTGTCTAAAAATATCGTTATTTGCTACTCTTGTAAATTATTTTGATAGAAAAAATAAAATAAAAAGATCGTCATTCTTACGACATAATTTCGCTTTGGTTGATGAACATGGAATAGAGACTGAAACATTCCTGAGGAATAAATTAAACATTATTTCTGGAATATTTAATAATTATATGAACGGCTTTAGTTTTAATTTTAATTTACACCATAGGCATTAGAGGAGATTCAATTAATTATTCATTCCGATGGCAGTGTGGCGACGTTCACGAATTAATTTGCGATCGAACAAATCAGAAATGATTTCAATGCCAACATTTTAGCATGCAATCATGTATACAGTCATTGAATTGGGACGCATCGAAGAAAATAAAACACAGGAGTTGACGTCTCCAATACAAATTGTTAGAGATCGAAGCGACGACCGTTGAAGTCACTGCACCGATGCATGCCAGTGAAGCGGTTTTAATTTCGAATGTTAATTTGTACGCTCTTAAAACATCTTGAAATAGTAAAGACTACTGGAACGAGTGAGAGGAATGAAATTGTTTCTTTACGTAAACAAGTGGACAAACTTCGCTTATGTGGGGCTACGAAGTATTTGAATTTCTTTACATTCCTTTCGTATAGGGAAATAATCTAAACTAGTCGTAGGGTCTGGTAATTCATAGAACCTTTGCTATATTTTACTGGCTTAAGAATGTGGGTGAAAGCAAATAGGAAAAAGTGACGTTCCATGAACGGGGGGCATGAGGGGTAACCTGGGCGAATGATGTGGCATGCGGAAGTACATCCCGTGGGATCGAGGAAGGTGATCTCATGGCAAGACTCAAAAGTGAATGGGCAAAAAAACGGTAGAGGAAATTTCGGAGAATTACATTTTACGCAATAGTTTTCAACACGGTCAGCACGGAAAATTAAATGAACCGCTATGAAATTATTCCTTGACCGAAATTGCTGACATTTTTATGTGATATCTACATTTCAAGCATTTTTGAGACCTTCTCTGTTCTCTTAAGTCAATGGTACATTTCTCGCGGCCTGGACAGCTGATGTCGAGCTTTTTTTTTAAACATTAAATTATATTTATAATAGCTATCTCACACGTTTGCATTTTATAACTCGCACTTTTTCATTTAGGTGATAGCAACATTAATTTAGCATTTAAATTCAATATACTGGCTATTTCTTAGTTATTTTATGTGCCTACAGAACGTAATGAAATAATTAAACTTCACGAAGTACGTATGTATTTACTATGCTTTCCTGGATGTACTATAATTATAATTAATTCTTACCGGAAGCTCGGAATATTCGTACATCATTTTCTTGCCATCCATAGAAATAGATATAAGGAAAGGGGATAGGAAAACACATAAAAGACAAACACAGGAAAGGTGGGGAAGGCGGATTTGAGCATATCACAAATGTAAAAATATTTCCTTATCCGGGATTTGAACGCGGGACCTTCCATCGATATACAAACGTTATGCAATAATATACTACGAAGAGCCATGTGATTGTTAGAAATTAAACCAATTCCACAGCCAGAACAGGAATAAAATGATATGCTTATTTATTTGCACAGAATATTTTTCAAACTAATTTGAAATTACTTAATGAATAAACCTAAGAATCTTTCTTGGAATCAATAGATATTCAAAGGTAAGGAACGGAAAATATTAACTTCCTATGATATGCATTGCAATTACACGAAAAAGGTTTAGATCAGTTTGGTAGCTCCGGTGCGCTGACTCGCAAGGGTCCCGCGCGGAGTGACTGTTGTGTGCCGCTGGAGCAGCTTGGTCGCTGATAAAGTTACGAATAAAACATAAGTCAACCGGAATAGAAGGGATATCAGAGGCGTCTCAGACGCATAATTATTAAACTCCACAAGTCGCACTTCATAGTCGAAGTATTTCTGTACGTGCTTGCAAGGAAAATAACTAACCGTGCTTACGACGCGCGTTGTCTTTAAGTATTACGAGCGTGTGTGGAAATTGATAATGGGAAATAAGACATTGAAAAGAGAACGGAGTGCTACAGAAAACCGATCCGAGGATTCGGAACTACCACTCATGACGATAGACACGAAGCCCTTTCAATCCGTTCCTCTAGTCACGCTGGTAAACAAACCGCACGTTTATTCCGTCGCATTTAGCCGCAGTGGACGGCCCACGTCTCGTCGCACGGGAGCGAACGCACGAACGCCGTACCCGCGGGCTACATTCCGCGAGAAGTAGGTATTCCTCGCGGAGGAGCCACCGAATGACACAGAGCTGAGCTTTCTCGCTCACGCCCCGCCACCGGCTGCCGCGAGTAAGTCAAACCAGTAGTAAATAGACCCTGACGCACACACAAACACACTCCGCTCATCGGCACTTTGTATTCCTTCCCTCCACTCGGCGACCGATTCCTCCTCGCAACCTCGTTTATTTCCCCCTTTGTCTCCCTCCTCGCGCCGCTTCTCCCCGGGGACCTCCCTCCTCCCTGAAGGGGTGTGTACCCACAAAGCCGGCGAGCTCCCCTCTTCCTCCCCACCAGGGAAGACTTTACGCGAGACTTATAATCATCCCTCCTCCGCCTTTTGTCTCTCTCTCTTTCTAGTCTTTTTTTTAAGCCTCCCATTCATTTTCACTCGTCCTATTCCGACGGGACTCGCTCCCCTCCCGCGTGCCACGCAACCGCTGGGTTAGAAGGGAGAGACGGAAGGGAGGGCAGGATTCTGAGAAAGACGGGAAAGGATCATTGGGAGAGGGAAGTGGGTGATGGGTGGATGAATGAGCTGTGTTCTACCGGCGCACGTGGACCTCGGACTGCCCCAAAATTCACCTCCCCCTCCTCAAACAAATCATCTAATTCATTAAACATAAATAAAACAGTTTAGACGAAAAAGAAACTTCGACCATTTCAATAAATATTGATGATCGATTTATGGAATGTATCGATTCCATTCGAGCGATAAAAAATCGGAAAAAGCAATCGGACACACTAGCCATATGCCCCGTATGGCCTACAAACTATTGCCATCTGAAAAATGGTCCACAGAAATGATTCTAATCGCGTAACATCTTGCGGAAACTCTTCGTGAGAGTGCGCCGACTTCATTTCAAAGAATGGCAATCCTCTAAGTGGTAACGACTGAGTGACTTTACCCGACAGATTTATCAATCGACCATCGCTTGAACAGCAAAATGTTCCTTTTCGAAAGCTTCACGTTGAGAGTGAGTCACGTGCTCGAGTGCAGAGACTTGATTCGTTTAAATCATAAGTACAAAAAAAGCTTTTACCCGCAACAAGAACACCACACAATGGAGTTTTACCGAAACAATGATCCGTCGTGCTGCCGAAAAAGCAATTTTTCAAACAAGGATTGAGTGTCAGGTACTCGCATTCGAAAGGAAGAAAGAGAAAAGAGGAGGTGGATGGAAAGAGGAAGAGGGAGGGAGAGAAAGAGGAGGGTGAAAGAGGAGTGGGTATGGAGGGTGGGAAGGTACGATGCGCTGGCTGCGACGCTATGTAGGCCACGCCGAGGCTGTTAGTTCCGTTTCTGGTGAGAGGCGGAGGGAGGGAAGGCGGGGGAATGGGTTGGGAATTCTCCTCGGAGGAGCAGGGACGTGGGCAGTGAGTAGGCCTTAAAGAGGAACACCCAACTCACGCTCTTCTCTCCCCCCCCCCCGCACTGATCTACTTCCGCCTCCCCCCTCTCCAACACACGAATACAACAAACCTTCCCACTCACTCTCCCTATCTCCTCTTTTCTTGCCCCCACCCTCCTCCTTCTCATCCTCCTCCACCTCCTTCCCCCGTTCCCTTCATATCCTCCCAATCTCGGCACGCCAGTCTGCCAGGACCAGCATAAATTCCTATGTCGTTTGAATCCGGATGTTTAACGCAATGCATAATCTCATACTTTGCCCCATAAATAAAAGTGTATAGCGTGGGAGTAATCCGCAGCTTAATTGGTATCAGTTCTTGTTTGGGCAAGATGACGTGATGAAGACCCATTCACACGGGAAGACCCACTCCACGTTGACGGACACATGCGACGGAAATCTCGTTCTGTGCTTCTAACGTAAATCTCGTTCGTTTAACGACTTGGAGAGTAAATTTACGTTTAAATAAATGATAAAGTGGGAAACAAACAATTGATAAAAATTCAGGTTTTTTAATAAATAAATAAATAGCTTATGATGCCATTATTCTATTAATTACCCTTAATTATAAGATTCATCTTTAGTTTTCGCTGATCGGAAAGAAACTTCATGATATACTGACGCCTCGCTCTTTTTTTCGAACACCCAACCCTATTATAGTAGTATTACTGATTCTAATCGCGTAACATCTTGCGGAAACTCTTTGTGAGGGTGCACCGACTTCATTAATCATTCATCATTCCGAGTAAAGAGTATTACTCGGCTCTGATTGGTCGTCCTACGACACTCTGATGGAAATTTAGGGTATTTCTTCAACTGTTTCTCGTATAAGGTCTAAGAGTGGAAGTTGTAATTTTTTAATCAAGAATTGGATCGCCATCATTTTTTTCAGTGAAAATCATTAAGCAAATGTAATAATAGCGAGAGATAACTAAGAATGAATTCCTTCTGAACATTGAATAGGTAGCGTTTCTTCGTATCTCCCCAATTTACCCCACACTCAGCCTTTCCCTCATCAATATTTCATTAATTATCAATTCTGCAGAATACAGCTTTTATTGTGAATAAAATAAATTCCTACTACACTCAGACCCCAGATGTTAAGGATGTGGTAAATTAAGATGCGAAAAGATCTCGAACTCTGGCGTGTTCATTGGGATCAAAGTGCGGGATATTTTAATAAGTTCTCAAATTCTATGCGCACAGCTGGTGTGGACAGTTTTGGTTGGTAGCCTGCGTTTTAGACGAATCAAAATTTCCAAAATGTCGCAATGGAAAGGATGTTGCTCAATGGCTGGTGGATGAGTCACGAGCATCTTGAGAATAAATCAATCCAGAATGTTCAAATTCCAGAATGCTTACTTATTCCCTGTTGTTCCTGTCGACCGGAGATGATGTACGGAATTTGGAAAACTGTTCTCAGAATTTCTCATTTCTCTTATCAACATTGTAGGAGACCTAGAATTGAAAAGGTGAAATACCTTTCCTCTCTGCGCGGTCGGATGTAGCTGTTCTGATCTCTTATCGCTCGTGGGAAAAAATGACATCTGAAATATATTTTTTCTCCAATTAATTTCTTTTCTTTTAATGAATTGATCTCCCCTACTTTAGTACGATGAGGCTAATGATACATTTTCAATATCATCGTCAGAGAGACCTGCTTACAATTTATGCAAGAGATTTGTTCTGTCATTTAATCTTCACTCCGCGAGTGATTCCCAACCTATCTCATATAAATTTACGCTACGCCAATTCAGTTAATAATAACCGCGTCTTACAAATGTGCCTCCTAAATGCTGCGCGCGATCTAATTTGGCAACCGTTCAAACTTCATGAGAATCCCATATACTGGCAGCATATGTTAAATTAAACCATGGAGGGCAAATGTTGTATAAATTAAGTGGCGCCACTCTTCATAAAATCTCTCCGACCGTGAATATGAACTTTTAATAGTTAATAAACTATCCTCGTTAACAGCGAAACAATCTCAAGCATAATAAAGCCTTAATCTACCGGTCCATATGCGACTTATGGAAGTCAATTGGCGGTTAGATGTGAAGGTCAACAAGTCTGCTGTGACTGACTACTTTCGGTTAGACTTTATTTCGCTCATCGTCTATATTTTTCAAATCCTACTTGGAAGGGGATATTCAACACGGTAGTTCAGCCGGAAGGAGAGACACTCGGCGATCTGGATCCGGTTCGGAGGGACGTGGGGGTTTCCCAGCGGCGACACGACTACCTCCCACCCCATACGCGGTAGCCACAAGAAACATAAAGCTTCCGACTTGGGAAAACCATTATAAATTCAGGGATACACGAAACCACGCTCGCTCCCTCAACACTTATTTTATTTGATTCACAAAAATAAGTTGGTTTTGGAAGAGAGGAGTCGTGCAATCGTGCAATGGTAACACCTTTTAATCCAACGGACTCTTCGTTGATTTACTCAGCCTCCATAACCTCATCTCTTCTCTGGGTTAGCTCACCAATTCTCACTACAATCACTAGCACTGTTCCTCCATTCCCACAACAGTCCTTTAGACATTTTCATTTTTTATATTAAATTCCTGTCGTCGTAGCATCGTACTGCTTGATTATCGCAAATGTCTCATTAAGGCCCTCTTGAACCATTGTGTCTGCGATCACCGTCTCCCCCTCATTTCACGATCATAGGCGATTTCGATTATTATGAAATTACGCGAGTTCTATTTTGCACAAAGTAAATGAGAACCGCCTTTGAAAAACTAAGAGCTCAGGTTCGATGTCAATGTACGGAACGTTTTGCAGTGGAAAGCAATAACCTAATATTTTCATACAACTTGTTCAGTAACCATGATGCCACCGTACAATAGTTCATGTTTTAGGAATTGTCTCTAATTAATTTCGTGACAGTGACGGTGATTAACTTTGAATCTTCAAAGTTACGAAAATCATGTAAAAACTAGTCATTTCAGAACAGCCAGATAATTACAGTCAGCTCGTTTACCCAAAGAAATTCGTAATTCTTTCGACTGATCCTAAAATGCAGTTATTACACAATTTCCGTGATTCCATTGAAACGCGACTCTTTGCAGATATTTTTAAAAGAAAAATCGCTGATAAAAATAGGAACTCCATTAAAACTGTTTGGTCTATCTGCACACTTCCTTCTTCCTCGATATTTAAGTGATGCCCAAAAGAAAACGACATTTAGGCTTGTTATAGTCGTATTTTGCCTAATCTTCCGATAGCGCAATTCATTTTTGGAGAACTTTAGGCTAGTAACAACTGTATGGTAAGTTCGAAGATCTTACTTGGTACACATTACCGGTATTATGATTTTTGACATTGAACTCGGTGACGCAAGGGAAAAAATATTTCAAAAAGAGACAATAAAATGGCATTTTGATGGAATTATTATCCATCGTTACAGATTTAATTTCTATGTCCATAAATACGACATCCGATTCAGTTAGACTTCGAAAAATGTCGATGCCACTTGAAAAATGTTGAGACTGTAATGCCACTGAAACAGTGTTGTACAAATGTATCGAGAATTGTGACGCATTTTAAGGATTTTAATGATAGCCACTGCGAAGGTTTCACACAATGAGCTTTAGATTTTTCGTGGCAGCGAGTAATCTCGCCTGTTGACATATTCAACCCTGATTATTCTACATTCGGCGCGGTACGTCCGAAAGCATTTTGAAAGTGTATCACTTCGTCTGCCGCTGGGGACACTAACGGTTCATTCTCCTCGGAAGTCAAATGTGAGCATGCGGCATGTTTCTCAACGCGCTTCTTACTATTTATTTTTTTCAAATATCCAAATTCCGTTCGTTCCGTAACTTGGATGGTGCTAATGATATAAACACTCTCGCGCGCCTCCCATAAGAAAGACCATTGCCAATGCGTAACTCTAGTCAAACACGTAAAAAAATTGCAAATCGTCGGGAACTCCACAGCCATACGTCCTGAGTTTCCTTGGGTCACCTCCGTGGTCTTAGAATCTTCGGAGAGGTGAAAATATCAAAAGGGAGGGGTGGCATGTTTACCCTGCCGGGGAAACAGGTGACGTTTGCAAAGCGCCAGGTTACATAGAGGCCTCCTTTCTGTATAGTATCACACGGGACACGGCACAGACGCTTTGCACACCAACTGGAGGAGGGAGGGGAGGGTTTGGCATTAGGCATCTTCGAAGCAAATGAGGGCGAGGGAAAGGCGTAGGCAGGATGGGAATCCTGTATTTCACAATATGGGAAGTATACCGGGACCGGACTCCTCGAACGGGGATATCCCAAAGCCCGTGGAAATAAAAGTGGGACAGATGATCTAATGATGCCAAACCCGGAGGAGTGGGGACCGCTTTAGGGGAAGCGGACAGTCGACTCTCTGGATGCTAAACGTGCTAACTCGGGATTTGCGAAAAACTTTTTTTTTGGGTGGGAAGTATGCGTGAGTATTTGTGTACTTTTTCTCGCTCCCCTCATCCCCTTCCTTCTTAGAACCTCTTGGAACGAGTGAAACCCGAAGAAACGGACGTAAACCACATCGTGGTCACCTGTTCCAAAACGTGGCGCTTAGTCAACTTATTCAAAAGGAAAAGGACAGAAATTAATGAGCAACTCGCGATTTCGCGATCGCTAGCTTTGTTAATTTCACCAACTGAAGTGTCCTCCTTACGTGCGCTCGTGTTTTATTTACATCTCCGCCAAAGATTGCGTGCCACAAAAATATCAGTGATGCGCGCATTCGGACTGACACCCATCTCTAAACAACATTCATCGCATTGCAATGCAAAGATTTAAGAGCGTAAAAATCATTCGCCCTGACCGGGATACGATCCCGGATCCCTTGATGTAAAATTTCGGAGCGTAATAGGCCGCCTCGATAGCTTAACTGGCTAAAGCACTCGGTAGATCATGGAGGGATCATGGTTCGAATCCCGGTCAAGACGAATGACTTTGACACCCTGAAAGTGTTGCGTTGTAATGCATATTAGGGGATGACTCCAACAAAATTTACTGTTGTGGCATCTCCCGCAGTTTGTTGAAACACTCAGTGCGACTGCCAAGGAAGTTTACTTGCCGTTGTCACCCATTTACACACGATACGATGGGAAATTTGCACCGTCCCCCGCATTAGGTACAAGTAATGCCAAAAATGATAAAGAGAAACTGATTGAAGCTATTAAAAAAGTTTTTTAAATGAGTTTGCTATTTTTTTATCTGTTATAATCCTCCCCGAGTAGTAGCAGTGCAAATTAATCGGTATAACATAATTTGAGTACGTAATTATAAATGAGTCCCATAATTATAGCACATCCCAAAGAACATTAGAGGAAAACAGAATGTTTTTTTGGAAATTATTCTCTTTTTAGGATATTTAGATTAGGGTGCGAAACACAAAACAGAAGCATTTAACTATCTGAAAGTAGTTTTCCTTCACAGATATAGTAAAGAAAAACCACTACTACCAAAGCATGGCCCACCACAACCTGACAAAATCAGACCGAAACTTAATTTGTTGATTGACTGACCACTACGAATACTTTCGTTATTTCAACTTGATTATGCCACTTTTCTGCCGCCATAATACTCTATATAGTATACCTTTAGGGAACAATGCAACTGTGCGCGTAAAATTCATGCTAACAATAATATGCGATACATCTATACGTTTGAACAGATTTATTTACCCATTTATGGGATGAGTCAGGATTGCGAATCAAATTCACCGGAAATTACTGGAAAGAAGCAATGTCCTGATACCAAAACATCCTCGTTTCCCAGAAGTCGAATGCGTCCAAAATAGAAAACAAATGAAGGAGGCGCTCGTCAACAGGGGAGAGATGTCCTTGTGACGTAATCGAAAAACTTAAACTACACTGTTAGGTGACGTGTTTTTAACTTGTCGAAGGCGCGGAAACCGGGGATTGGAGGAGTGCACAAAGGTCACTGCGATTGACTGCGGTAGCTCATTGCTGCTCGAACACGAACTCGCTCTTGCTCTCGTGTCTGCGATTCCCGAAATAAAAAGGTATCTCACAATTAGAGGGCCGTTGTTTCCTCGAGCAACCGCTGGCCTTTCGGCGTCGTGCTCTGCGGCGTCGCCACTCCCCTTCGCTCCCCTCCGAGAGGTCACATCTGCATACCAAACTATTGACAGTCGCGAAAGGCGAGGCGGGACGTAAGAACGGTTGTGGTACTCAACTTGGAAGCCTCTGAATCTGCACATATTTGAGTTTGTTTTTGTGACGGTGTGACGAAAAGAAATTTCACATAAAAATTAATTTATGATTTTGACCAATCTCTTTAAGAGTCTTATAATCCTATGATCATGAAATGAGTAACGCTATGCATTCTTTCGCTTAAGTTTTATTTTGGTGAAACAATACGTAGCATTACCTAAACATAACCTTCCGCACATTTGAGCCTGCAACCATCGAATACGCTATAAAACCTATGGTTTCCGTTTCATCCGTTTCTGTTTTCGCCTGTGTTAATCGGTACGCATTCACGGTGCCGACAGTTTGAAGTCATGTGCTGTGAACTACATATTATCTTAACCCCAGGAAAAATCATTCTTTGATATCTCGAAATGGATTCGAGCATCGAATTCTCGCCTTTCAAGACATCCATCGTCTATGGAATTAATTTAAAAGTTCATTAGTTTGAACTAGGAATAAAAGCAAAAATATGGAATTTCTGAAATTGAAAACCAAATTCATAGCCACGTTCTCAGATGGAACTTAAAAAGAAATCACTTTCAATGCAGTCATGAAAATGCAACTTCTTCAAGATTTCCGGGAATTAATTCCACAATAAAACAGGAATTTGGAAGGATGAGGGAGTCAGTAAGAATATAAGTATTAAAATGCAACACAATTAAAGAATTACATTAACATAATGATTTGAGAATTTATTGAAATGACATTTAATGTTTCATATAGTTCTCGCATTTTACTTACTCGTTGAAAATTCGCCCATGTTGTCTCTTAACGTTAAGTAATTGCGCAGATTATTTGGAAAATAAGTCAAAGAATTAATCACAGAGACAGAAAATGGAAGCAGGGAATAGGATGAAGGGAAGTCAGTGAAGTGAATAGCGTTATCGTAAGTTCTAAAACGCTTGAACAGGAAAGGCAAATGGTATGTTCATTTTCGAAGCATTTTTTTAATGAATATAATACCAATAAATCTTAAGAAGAGAAGGGATTACACAACTGAAGTCTTAGACGCTATTTTTTCTATATTTGATCAAGGAATACAATATATAAAATCAGAGATGACCTTTGTAAGCATTTTGAACACATGATCGTTAGCTTGTAATGTCAATTCATTTAATAATACAATTGAACAATGAAGGTAAAAGTTAAAGAACAAAAAGTGGGAACAAAAGACTCTAAAAGAATTAAGGAGATCTTAGTATCATTTCATGTCGCTATTAAAGAGGAAATAAGGATAATTGTATAAATAATGTTATTCTAATTAAAAGTCTCTTTACATGAATTTAGAAAAGTGACATGGCATTTGAAACTTCATTATTCATAATGTTCATTTCAACCTTATTTATTAGGTAATCTACCGGTTAAGGTAGGTTTTTGGATGGACACAACTATCAAATAAATATTTTGTAACTCCAAACAAAACCCAATCCAGCAGCCTAATCTACATCAGGTCCCTCTTCATCTCTGTGTACTTCTTTCATCCCGTCCAACATCCCTATCCTGTTCCTACCCTTTCCTCGCTTGCCCAACATTCTCCCCTCTATTACCTTCTTCAACATTCCACTACCGCTCAATACGCCTTTCATCCATTTTTCCTGCCTCCATAGGATTTCTCTCAACAAACCCGTGTCCTCCCCTACCATTTCTAGTACTTCCTCATTTGTTTTCCTTTCGGTCCATTTCACCTTCTCCATTCTTCTCCACACCCACATTTCAAAAGCCTCCAATCTACGTCTATCCTCCTGCTTCAGTGACCACGTTTCCGCGCCGTACATAGCTACGCTCCATATCAGAGTTTTCACGAGTCTTGTCTTAACATCCCTACTCAACGTCCCCGTCATCAACTCCCTCCTCCTTGAGAAAGCCTCCTTGCCTAGCGCAATTCTTCTCCTTACGTCCCTACCTTAGATAGCAATAATTCGTAGTACTTGTATCTTGCGTGTCTCGCAATTTTAATTTATGAAAAAATAATCGTTACGGGAAACGGAATTATTTCAATTTCGTTAACTCTCCCAATCAAAAAAGATCACTTTGAATAATTGGGGAATGCTTAATAGAGCTATCGACGATAAAAAATTACTTGTGCGACTAGTATGAATTGAAAATGATTTAGCTACATGTACCCATGCAGGAAATATTATTTTTGAGGAGCACTTTTCCAGGATACGTCATGCCTTTTGAATATTCTGAGATTCACGAAAATGTAGAAAAAAAAACGTTCACTCTCTTGACCACCGAAACTGCTTCTTATTCTAAAAATAGCTGTCTTGCGGTTCGCATTCAATGGATGACTCATGAGAATGGATACAGTTCCCTTTTTCGATTCGTTAGCTGGTCGAGAACCTATGCGTCAGATTAGCTGCACATTTATTGCTATCAAAGGTTACAACAGAAGCATACTATTACTTCAGGAAACAATTTTTGACGCCGTACAGGGGTACTCTAAATCAACTTCAAAACTCTGTTGAAGGTTCACAGGCATTTGCCTATAACATTGTATGCACGGTATTTCGTCACAACATCTTGTCCCTTTAAAAACCTCAAAAATTTCAGAGTTTAAGAGGACGCCTCGGTAGCTTAATTGGCAAAAGCTTTGGCCGGACATCGAGGGATCCCGGTCAAGCAAATGATTTTTACACTCTGAAATTGTTACATTTTTTGTTTTTCTTTGTTACTGTTAGACTTATACGTGCTGAAATTTAATTCACACCGTTCCCAAATTAAATCGCCAAAAAGTCCTGTATCTCTCCAAAATTTTCGGCACACAGTTCAGAACATTCAACCCATCCTTGGAGTAAATATTGACAAAAGATAGAGATGAATATGCGTGTAAAATAACGCCGATCGTGCGAAAAACATATACAACATTTATATATATGACGTTGAAACTAAGGCTCATTCATCCCAGTGGAGGCATTCTGGCTCGCCAAGACCGAAAAAGGCTCGACAAGTGCGGTCGAACGTGAAGGTTATGCTCACTGTGTTCTTCGATTTTAATGACATAGTGCATCATGAATTCCTGCCGCCAGGTCAAACGGTCAATAAGAAGTACTACCTACAAGTTTAACGCCGTTTGCGTGAAACAATCCGAAAAAAACGTCCGGATCTGTGGAAAAACAACTCATGGCTTTTCCGCCACGATAATGCACCAGCTCACACTTCTTTGCTTGTTCGTGAATTTTTGGTCAAAAACAATACTGTAACGATACCCCATCCTCCATATTCGCCAGATGGCTCCGTGTGACTTTTTTCTATATCCAAAAATTAAGAAAACCTTGAAGGGCCGTCGTTTTACCGCCGTACATAACATTCGCATCGCTGAAAGATCTAAAGGCTATCTCAAAGATCGAGTTTGAGAAATGTTTCAGGGATTGGAAGAAGCGCTGGCACAAGTGCATAATCTCCAATGGGGACTACTTTGAAGGTGACAACATCGATGTATAAGAATAAAAAGATATTACTGTCCGAAAAATTAAAATTCTCATTATTTGTTGAACACACCTCGTATTCTTAGTTTTGATGAGAATGTTGTCAATTTAATTTCGTCTTAAAAATATTTTGTTTTAGCTGAGATAATATCCTTGTGCACAGATTGTGGAGATAGCATATTATCTTACAAGAAATGGTGAGATATTAATTCGACGAGGAACTTATCAGTTTTCCACAAAGTGGCCTTGTTCCTATACCCCTTGGACATTTTCGAGGCGGAGGGCTCTTGCTTATAAAACGTCTTGCCTTAAAAATACAATACTACCTTTCTTCCCACTCCTCCTTCCCGCCCCGTCCATCGCCTCCTCCGGGGACCCCACCCCTTTCCTCCACCGCCTCATTCTTGCACATTTTCTGCCATTTCGTTCTACATCGCTTCTATTCAACGACCGTTTTTGTCCGATCGCCGCCCGATCGCTTTTTGTTCCCTCTTGCCCAATGGCGATCGCCGTACCACTCCCGTGGGAGGCATTGTCGCGGATCTGTCTCAAAAACCTGCCCCCCGATTGGTGGAAGCTTTTCAGAAATGTCTTCATGCACCCCCGTCTCGCGGTTTTGGCTCACGACCGCCAGTTTTTTTTTTGCCAATACCCTTTGCGATTGGTCCACTGGCAATCATAAGGTTTATATAGTGGGTATCCATGGTAACTAAATGCTGCGAAATCACAGTGCGGTGAAATCACCTCAGCTTGTCGCCTTTTTCCCTTTCCATTGTGCCTCCGTGCAACGGTATATAGTACAGCAGGTGTTAAGGTTTCTCACTCGAAGGTCGTAAGTTCGAATCTCGTTTAAGGCACGTGTTGTATCTGAAGATAAAGGTATTGGCTGTTTTATGCACACATGGTGACGTTACCATGGGTGAGCGAAAATATTTTAAAGTTATTTAAGTGTTAATAATACGGCATTTTTTATGTGATAATTTTGTGTTAAAGCGTTCTAAAACCTTCTCAATTTTTTTTACGCCTCTACATCCTGTCTCCTTCCATATCAGCCAAAACGATATGAAATTGAAAATTCATATTTGCCTTTACGAATTTAGAGTACCAATGCCTTAAAAGCAACATTTTCTTTTGCCTTTATTCCAGATATAAAGCGACATTTTTTGGAACAATCACATGATTTTAATCCCAAAGTTCATGTTACAATGCATAGGTGAACATCGAGCTACGTAATAGGAATTAATGTTTATTTAAACCCATTGATGAGGGAATTTTTTAGGAAGTTTACGAGCTGAAAGGAGATTGTGTTGAAAAACAAGTAAATTTTTCTCCAAAATTTTTGTGATTTCTTTGTTGGGTCGGGTACTTTTTGGACTACTCTCTTAAGAGGGTTTCACGGTCATTGTGGTAATCTGAGTCAGCCACTGTTAACTATTAATTATTAAAAGAAAATTGGTGAAAGGGTTCAGAAAAAGAATAGTAGATGATAGAAATTTAATTTATGGCTTTCTGTTAAAATTATTAATGGCGAATTCTGAAGAAGGATTCTAGTGTACGAGGACATTATGATGGGTAATAGCTAAAGAGTTCGACTACCTACGGGAGAGTCCAGCGATATTTTGGTGCATCACCGGCCGAATTCCAAGTGAACTTTGCCCTATCCCTGTGGAGCCCGGCGTGAGGCATCTAACCAGCAAGTGGAGCAAACTCCATTTTCACGAGTGGTATGATTTCATCTTTACCAGAATTTGTGGAAAACTTCAATGGATAAAGAAAAACAAATTCTTCTCTACCATCAATGGGTATATTCAAACGCTGCTAATCACAGTATAATGTGAAGTTCACCAATGAAAATCGAAAATCGTTCCAAATTGTAGCAGATATTTTCGAAATTTTTATGAAAAACTTACAAAATGCTTGAGACACCATAAGCACTTAAGGGTGAAATAACGTAATGTGACTGGTGAACTAGCAAGTACGTAATGCTAATAGATACTGACTTTCTTTGAGAACCCATCTCGTTTTACCCATCCACCCTAAAGGGAATATTAATGGCTATTACTAACGGGTTCTTTGATCTCTTAATAGTAGTTATTAAGGGAGGTGACAGAGATCATTTGCCCAATTAGGGATAGTTGGATAATTTGCTATAGAAAGGATGGCCAGGGAACGGAAGAAGGGTGGAGAGAAACGCGCCAGCGGTATCAGCCTCCTATTAGCGAAAGACACAATGGGGTTCAATCGTTTAACGACCCATTTGACGGACTACACTTGAAAGGCTCTCTAAATTGTACCCAAAGTAGGGGTCTGGATAAATATCAATGAAACTTCCTGCCACTACTGGAATCCGAACCCGTATCCTCGAGGTGGGAAGTCAGTACATTAGCCATCGTACCATCATGATCATCCTTTGACCTGTTAAGTAACACGTTTTGCTCTTACGCAAATTCCTTGAACATACATGAGTAATTGCGGTCATTGTTCGATGGGTACGGGGGCGATACAAGCAAGAGCTACACCCAAGATTCGTCATTGCTCGGCGTGGAATGTCATCGGTTACGTGATGCGGAAGCGGCGAGAAAGGGCTCATTTCGAAGGGGCGAGGAGGTGGAAAGGAAAAGGAGGAGTAGGGAATATTACATTTTTGGTTAGATCACACCTGGTTGTGGAGTGCCAAAGACCGTTCCCTGCCTCCCCTCCACCCCCCTTTCTCCCCCTTCCTCTCCCTCCACGCTCCAACTGCCCCGAGCTGGACTGTTGCTGTGCTGTGTTGCGTCGGGACGCCCAGCCGCCCGAGTGACTGGGTACGTCGAATCGCATTTGTTTGGAATGTGAGGTTTTCCACTTAGAATATGACCAATTGATATAAATAAATGCCAAAGCAAGTAAGATATAGTTTGGATCGGGTATTCTTAATTAGTTTCTCGTGTTAATTCAATTATTACTCCGTTTACCTTGTGGGGGTAGTTGAGGTTGCGTTCCATAAAAGTCCGTTATATCCCCGAGTAATTTTTAAATAAATCTACACATTAAACACTAAAATACCCTCCATTGTATTATCTTTAACTTTATGTAGTACGTGTGCGTAACTTCGTATCGTGGCGTTAGTCCGATAATCCGAATGTCGCGGATTCAGTTGTGGTTTAAAGTTTTCCTGTAATGCAATTTTTTTTCTTTCGTCGAGTTCGCGATGCGATGTGGCTACATGAATGGCAGGATCTAATAATTTATATCTTAGACAAATTTAACTATAACGGGGTCATCCCGGTCAAGGCGAATGATTTTTACACTCTGAAATGGTTGCATTGTCATTTATATCTTTTTCAATACCGAATATACGGCGGCGTAGTAATCAGGGATGGTGGGATCTACGTAATATCCAAATCAACAAAAAATACTGTTATGTCCCGCAGTAAACCTGTAGGACCCCAGCGGTCTGATAGGCGAGGGGGGAGCTCATTTCGGGATAAACTCTCCAGCGCCAGAAATTCACTTAATAAGGGCAATTTCATTCGCTCCATAGCCTGCGGTTTCCCAGTTCCAGTGCAGAGGAAATCACGTAGCTTCGGTTTGCCTGGTGGCCCTCAGAGTCACTGAATTTGGATCCATCGACCTCTCGATCAGTAAACCTACCACTCTATCCAATAGGGTACTACTCAAGACTACTGCTTATGAAAGTATGTCGTTTTGAGATAATTTTTTTAACACCATACTACTTTACTTTATCAAATGATCATCATTAGTATTTCGATCCTAAGATTGGTTCCCCATATCAAATTATATGGGAAAGTAATGCAGCGTTGATTTTAGATATTAAAATTTTAATTTGAAGAATATTATGAAAACGGAAATAAGAGAAATACCAATTAAGGGCGCGTGCTTAGACTAGGAAACTTCACTTCTACAGCAGTAGCTTACTCTAAATTGTGTTGCGGTATCTAATCAATCTATTTTAGCGTTCTTTCATGCGATCAGCACAGCCACGCTTAGCGAAGAATAAAATGCAAAAGCAGACGTAGGTGTACCGTAATACAGGAATACTGTATTAGGAAATGTCCACTTCTTCCCTTCAAGGAAAGAAAGAGGTGGGCACTGCTACGAGAATCGACTGCTTGCAGTTTTATTTTCGCCTTTCAAACCCTCCAGTTGTTTTTTTTTTGGTTTATTCGGAAGTACTCTCAGCCTCTTTAACAACTGTGGGTTGCAAAACAAAAGCTTCACGCCACAGGAAACAGAGGAAACGAATCTTTATGCTTTTTAAATTGTCAAAGATCTCGCTTGAAGCAGGATATACCGTTGTGGACCCTAAATGAGACGAAATGGTAATTGGCATGCAGCGACGAGTGCGAATGATTACCACTCACGAATTTTGGTGTGATTAGGGAATACGATTCTATTGAATTAATAGCTAAATATGAAGTTCAATCATCAAACATTTCACAACTTTTTTTTTAAATTCGTGTGAATTTTTGCAACAATCAAATGAACAAATTCTCGCAACAAATTGAACGCGAATAATATTTTGCTGCGGATACGACTTAATTAGACCTTCGTGCATAGTTGATGTTCAGAAAAAATGTCTTTAAAATAAATAACCTATTAGAAGAGAGGGAAAATTGGATGGTGTTTAACGCTACTTTTGTCCAACTCAGACCAATTTTTTTTTTCGGTTAAGATTTCATCATCTTTCCACCGAAAAATTCTCGAACGCCACAAGAAAATAGAAGACAAGTTTTTCATGTCATTCGAGTAAAGCTGTAAGAGGGTTTTGGTGCGACAAAAAAGTTCTATGCATCGTTCCTCACCAAAGTGCACATTCGCCTTTGAACTTACGCTACTTTTTGAAGAGTTATAAGTGTCCAAATATTCTTGAAGAAAATTATGACCTAAGTAATGACTGTATTCACTTCTTGACGTGTGCAAACATACCCGTCTGAAAAAGTTGTTACAAAGGTGGATCATACCGAAAGTGGTGACAACTGTTTCATTGAAGCGGAGCCTTACAATGTGTACACGTATGTTCTTATGCATGGAATAACAGTCCGCTTAGTACAATCAAAATCCCTTCTCGGTGAAATGTTATGGCTTACAACAAGTATTTCCCTCAACGTGTTATCGTTAAATTCATTTCATTTATGATCTGCTCTGTTGTTTGTGAACTGGTACAGAAAGATTATCTATGTGCATCTACCGAGAGCGAGAGTACATAAATGTATTAATCGGCATGGAACTCGTAGATGGTCGAATAAAGAAAGCGATTGCAAATAAATCAATGAAAAAATAATAATTAAATATGCAGGTTACGACCTGGTTTGTGTCATTTACAAATGTTTACTTGCGTGTGAATTTCAAAAACTTAGGAATTCACGAATTTCGGTTAGATGCATGTCCACATACATTCTTCATCTACACAAATACCCTGCGAGCCACCAAAAAAGGTGTGTGGCAGGGGGTGTAGTACCAGGAGGAAAAGGTAAGGATGAGGGGGTTTTTCAAATAGATGGAGGAAGGTAGGGGGAACCTGTAAGAAAAAAAAAATATATATATATATCCACGCGTAGACCCTAACCTGTACGTTAATATTTCTTGTCATGAACTGACTCCTGGGGGATTTCGACTACAAGCATGTCTCTTATCGTTCTAATAAAAAAATATATTAACTTCCAAATATTATAATGGATACTTAAAACTTTAAAAAAATTCCGGATGTAATAAATGGAGAAAGAAAAAATAATCGTCCTTTGATAGTACGCTTGTCAAAGAGTGGATTGACTTTAATTTAGCGGTGGGCTGTGACGGAAATTAGTAGGAAGTGGCTTTGAGGAAAAGGTGAGCGGGAGGCGGACATAGGAATGAGGGATGATGGACGAGTAACCACGGGGGCTGACTCCTTAAGAACACTTGACGGATTGAGTCTATCCTTTCACGTCGAAATCAGCGAATCCTCGCTTTGCACGCCACGAACCGAGAAATATGCTCACCCGCATGCTTTCATAAAACACTCAGACGGTGACCCTGTTCCGCAGTGGCTACTCCGGCGGCAGTCAAGCACCACACTCTTCCCGAGCCGATTCTCATCACTTTTCCTAACCATTCTACTTTCCGTGGTTTCCCGTAGGTTCGAAGGGACGAAACGAAGATTTTTTGCAGAAATAACGCAGGTTAATCAGAGATTCCCGAGCGGAAATAGGGACATATTTCGGTATTGTTCAAGGAAACGTCGAATGTGAATTCCTCAGAAAACAGAGCAACAGAGAAAGATGATGCACTTTCAATCCATGTGTTTTTAAAGTGTAATCTTGCTCAGATATTGTTAAGGAAAGTGAGATATCTAGTGTTGATTTTTAAAGAATTGAGAAGGGGAGTGTTAAAATATCAGGTCCCACAAAAATATAAATATTACACATGCTCAGGGAAATTGGTATCCAGAGTTTGAATCTTTTTCTCGTAAAATTTCCTTGTTTATCTATAAATTTCCACCGTACATATTTCAGCGAGTCAAATTCTACGGCAGATCATATGAAAACACGTGTAATTTAGTTAACGTGAATGAAGGAAAATGTTGAAAAATTTATTTTCTACGCCAAGCTAAGGTTGACAATAGATTAAATTAAATAATAAAAATCGAACTTTTTAAAATGTTTTCCTTGACCTATGGTGCATGCTGTTTTTGTAAACTTGATCTGACCCACAAGCAGATGACTGGAATTTATAACGATGAAAGTCGCAAACACCAATCTGCTACATGTATTATATCAAAATGCATTATTGATTTAAATATACAAGGAACGTAGCTACGGTCGTGAATCAATGTAAGCAAAAAATACCGGGACCGTAAACTTGAATGGCACCAAATAATAATAAAAATAATAATAAACAAATAAATTAATAATAATAATACATTTAAATAAATAAATAATAATAATTTTAATAAAATTAAAAAAACACTACACATACACACAAATTCGAAACAAACAATTAAAAAATAAAATAATAATAACAAAATAAATAAAAAATAATAAAACAAACTTACAACCACTCGATCACTAGGGTGTGTTACATTATTGGTAACTACTATGACAGTCAGAGGTCGTTTAATTTTTATAAAATTGTTATTAACTAAACGATATTTAATAGGCGATGTAATTTTAAAGAAGAGATAACGTTATGAAATCGCTTTCGGACGGGCTATGACAAAGATAAGTGTATTGGATGGAATTAAATGACTCATAATGAGAAAGCAGGTATTCGGAATTGAAAAAGGGGTTATTGTAGTGCCGGATATCAGGTTGTGTTGTGTTAGAAGAGGAAAATAAATTCATCATTGCTCTATCTTTGTCCAAAACCTACCTTAAACGGTAGAATACCCATAATAATAACAATAACTACGTATATATTCTTTAAGAAGTTATTCACGAGCACCTAAATTTCATCGGGACATCTTGCTTCCGAAACTGAACTTATGTCCCACTACATTTTTCGGCCGTCATATACAAACAATTCTAACACGTCCCGTTTGCTGGCGTGCCAACGTAAGATTGCATTGACTGTGACAAAATTATTCTTTCAAAATCTTATTGAGAATTCCTATAACGTTCTTGATAAAACCATTAATAGGGCTTGCTGAAGTATCGACTTGCGTTAACTACGAGGATTAAACGATTTCCATTGAGAAACATTGAAAAACTTCTCTTTTTCTTCGTCGGACAACGTAGGTATACTACGCCATGGGCACAAATTGACTTTTTTTACCAAAACATGTCGCTCTCCTATTGAGAAGCATGAGAATTTTACCTACACGGAGGATTAAACCTCTTAACCAAGAGAGTTTCAACGCGAGAGCGTGGTCAGCTCCGCATTCTTGGACTTACATAACTTCGCCAAATTGATTGTTTCGGTAAGAGATTTAACAGTCAACTCGCACAGGTACACTTGACTTCTTGTTAGGTTTTTAAGGCTTATTTTCCAATTTTCGATGAAGCGAGAATAAAAAGAAACAAAGGAAAACAATGAGAAGGACATTTCTTTCATGTGACATTAGCCTCACCCCTGATTCGGGAGATTTCTTCGCCGATATCGGGCAAAGCGGAAGAAATTTTCCTCGATCAATCTCGAAAAGTCTCGAAGGAACTTTGCGGCGTAAGAATTGGGAGAGCGAGGAGTGGTGGGAGGTGAAGCGGGCGGAAGGCGGGAGGCGTGCGTACGCGGAAACTGTTGTGAAACGAATTGGTGCTCAGCGAATGTGATCGCGGGTGCTGTTGTTATTTGGTCGGCGGAGCAGTGTTGTAACGTTTTCGGGCGCTCCTTTTTCCTCATCCCCTCTCTATATCTCTCTCACACCCCTCCCCCTCCCCGACTAGCTCCTCCACCCGCCACAAAACCCTTCTGGTGCTACCGAACGGCTTGACGGCCGCGGACGGCTATTGCACTCGCCCCGAAACCTTCCTCGTGCTTTATAAAGATGTGAAAGCGCTGCGGTGTGTGTGTGTGTGGAGGTGGGAGATCCCGAGGGTTGCGACCGGGAGAGAGGGTGGGGTTCCCGTTGATGGAAGGAGGAGTGGAAAAGAGTAGTTTGAAGGGGACAGCCTCCTCCCACTGACGGTGGAGAGGGACATGGATGAATGAGTGTGGACTGGCCGCAGCCACCGTCCTCCCCGACGCTCCGTCATTCGAAACACTTACCGCGAGAGGTGGCGAAGATGCACTGAATGGGAAGGTGTCGGTGGGATGGGAAAATAAACCTCCTTGGAATAAATTCGCAAAATTTATATATGGGGGGGGGGTAAGGGGGTTGGGGAGAGGAAACCGACAGACGACGTGGCGATTTGGTCATGCTGGGGAGGGCTAGATTCGCGAGTTTTAAGTTTACTCCGAAAAATGGTTCTGCTGGCACAAAATTGTGTCAACTTTTGAGACAGTGGACAGAACGAAAATGTTCACTTAATGTGTAGAAACGCAGCACTCCCGCTTATTATTGAACTAACAATGTTTCTGCGATTAATCCCAATTCAGGTGTTATCACGATTTTTCTACTTTCCTATCGGTTACCATGATCTTGACTCGACCCGGCACACCCAGGTTGAATCATGGCTGAAGTGGTGAGCACTATTTTATTGGATAATTCAATTAGCTTTTTTATTGACCTCCGCAGTAAAACTATTAAATCAGAGTCCAACCTGTATTATATATATATAAACACTGCGGGATAGTCGAGACTTTCTTCTAATGTTTATTTACGAATTCTGACGAATTTTGATCAATACCGATTCTTATTTCATTCCAAAACGTCAAGTTTGTCCAATTTCATCATTTCCCTCAATTTCATAATACAAACCCGCAAAAATATCACCAAAAAAAATAACGCGGTTTCACTCTGATTTCGTTATAATCACTATTATCATTGCTTATTGCTCTAGTGCTGAACAATTATGAGCCAATAATATGTTACGATTGTACGCGGAGGGTGAAGAGAATCAGTTAATCATGTAAAACAATTGAGGAAGTCATTACAGTTCTAGAGCCATAATTAAATTATTAGACAGATTGTACCTTTCCGTCTTTAGGGCCCAAACCTATCTTTAACAGGTAGAATATCTTGAATTAATACTTATTCATTCAATCTATTTGTTTAACGAAAGTGTTGTGCTAATCAAAATCCTATTCTCAATAATGAACATAGAACTGAGAAATTTTACTGCTCAAATTTTAGTACGCATAATAAACATGGCTCTATTTTAGGCGAGTTTCGTTTCTATAGTATCTTGTCTTCTACTACGAGGTGTCCTATATGGGAGGTGTCACTTCGTAGTGCGACGAGATCGACAACAGAGGTCATTTGCGCCATAACGTTAGTAATTGAGTTCTTGTCGCTCCAACGGATCATTTCGCATCGCTGGAACAAGTCATGAAAAAAAGCATTGCAACACAGCACACATTCCTGAGACGAAATTAGAACATACGACCTTCGGGTTATCCGGTGAGCGTTCGTCATTTCCATCGTTAAGGATCCACTAGAACTTGATGGGTGACCTGGGGGGAAGAAGAGAGTAGTAGAGATGCCGAGTGACCACCTTCCCGTAGTGGAAAGAAACAAGATGCCGGTAGTTGAAATTCGCAACCGTCACCAAATTCGAAATATTTCCTACGAAACGGGGTTAAGTGGTAGGGAATGGTTCATAAATATTGTTATCGGGGTCTCCTTAATTTTATAGGCTCAAACAATAGTGACAAAACTGCTTTCATTCCCCTAGTTAACCAATTCCTCATTTTTAGGCAAGTGCGTATTTATGCAGCTTTTCCGCCAATTCTTACAATCAGTAGTAGTATTAATGGGAGGAGACCGACAAATAAGATCATTTGCGTCATTAAGGCTGGTTGGGAAAGGAAGGATGGACAGAAACACGTCGGCATTTGCCTACTCGTGTCGAAGGGCGCCAAGGGGTCCGCAGTTTTAACGTCCCATCCGACGGACGTCGTACTCATTCAATGTGCTCTCCACAAAGCACCTCAAACAGGTATCGGAATACCAATGAAATATATCTACCGCCACCGGGATTCGAACCTGGACCCTCTCTGTGTTACGCTAGCCACCGCACAGTCACGACCCCCATTCTTACAATTATTCAATTTATTTAAAGGTAGTTTTCGGACTCGGACGCGACAACTACTTAATTCTAACTATCGTGAGAACCTCTTTCTTTTATCAATGTTATTATTTTCTTCATTCCTTCGTAACTTCTACGTAACCGCCTTCATGATGTCTAAAAAGATTACTCTCTTCCTTCCTCTACCAACATTCTCCGTTCTATCACGGCCTCAAATCAATTTTCTCTGCCTTTTTGGATTTCCTCAGACACATCCCATCTCCGCCCTGCCTATTTAAAACTTCAGCGTTTGCCTTCCTCTCTGCCCAACTTACTTTCTCCTTCCTCTGTCTCAACTACATCGTAAAAGCCTATAATCTACGCAGATCCTCTCTCTAGCTTAAAATACCAGGTTTCATAAAACGCTACATTCATTCCGTATAAAAGTTTTTACATATCTTGTCTTTATATCTTTACTCAATGTACCCATTATCAATATCTCTTTCTAGAGAATGATCCTTTCGCTAATGCAATTCTTCCTTTTCCTCTTAAAATACTGTCCAAATGCAGGAACTTTGCCTTCATTAAAAACGAAAATAAAATGTGTTATTTTGTGAACAAAATGGTTTATATTGAACTCGAGGGATGTGAAATCGGTTAGACTAAAATTTAAAATAATAAATTATTATCGCAAAATGTATTCACGGATCAACTCCATTGATGTTTAATTTTAGTATTCATTAAGGATAAAAATAAGATTCCAAAGGTACGAACGATCAATCGGAATGCGAGCGAAAATAAGTTCATCTTTTGATCCTTCAAATCCAATGTTTCAGAAACATTGTACAAAAAATTTAAACTTCGACAGAGAAAGAGAGCACTCATAACATCAATGTAGAATCGCTTTTGTTAATTCCAAAAAAATGTCCATAAAATAAATTAAACCAAATATGGAATTCAGTGAGTTGCATTTATGAATTGCAACCAAAGGTGGTATCGTTCTAACGATTTTTTTGTAGTGTTTCGGTTTTTACCAATTAGCATTTCGGTAGGGAAGGACGTTTTTAATGCAGAACTTTGAGGAAGTTTCTCACTTATAACAAATGAAATACATCATTTTAATATTTTTCCGTCGTCACCCGCTCATAAATGAAATAAAACTCGTTTAAAAACATTCGGTGGCGTATCACATCGAAACCACGTCATGAAACATTTAACTTGTATTCAACAAAAAATAACAATCGAAACTGTTTGCATAAACAAATCAATCTTGATGCCCTTAAAAATGCACCTTGAAAGCAAATGTCATTTTATCTAACGTAAGTACTACCTTCATACAATTCCATGTCTGCGTCTTGTTCAGCATTTTTTTGCTATCGTGTAATCAAGCTACTCTAATCGGTACTTATAAATTAGTAAATATGATAACGATATCAATCAGCACTCTCTTAATTGGTTTACGTACGAACTTTTGTGGAATTATCTGAGCATGAAGGAAATTGGAAGAAAATAAAAATTATCATCGATAGTAACCAACACCATGTTTCCCCCCTTGCTTCACGATGACTCGATTCATCTAAATGCTTTGGTAACGAGAGTCGGATAAACGACGGTCGCATTCCTCCAGGTACTCGCCGTGAATGAAGAGAAAGTCATAACAGGAAGATGGAATGATTGTTGTCTTATGATTCGAGCGAAGGTGCCTTTCCTAGAAGATAACGCGAGCGACGAAGGATTACTAATTTCCTCTCGTAGAGGGAGCGAAGAGCTCCACTCTGATATAGACTACTGATAAAACAGGCTGCAAAACAATAAGACATGTGCAATTCTACCTCCTTGCATTACTCCCCAGTCAAAAGAGGACATTGAGCAATCGGTGAATATAATAATAGTTACCGACTCTGGTTTTGTGTGCCAGCCATTATGAAGGATTTATTTATTGCATTTATCACCAACCATGTACTTTATTCCCTTTAGCCACTACTTTTTTCGTTATTTTACAATTCAATTGCGATATCAAGAGTATTCTAAGCTAACCAAAATGACGATTGTAGAATATTCGAACGAAGACGTTTAGAATGTGACTGATCGTGGAAAATGTCATTTTGAGGAAAAATTTAATGTTGATATTGTAATAATCGCAAGACGAAGAAAGTAAAATTACATTCAGTTGCTAAAATTTCTGTACTTTCTGGATCGATGATCACCGGATTATGTACTCTTGGGTTCAATGAGTATGATACTTGATTTAAACGAATGTGAAACGCTATTGAAGAACTCACGGCAAGATTACCACAAAACTAACGTCTCGTCTCGCGCCAGTCAAAAATCATAAATAATTGATGGACCCATGAAGGACTACATTTCATCTCATACCCGAGTACTTTTTATCTCTAAATTTTCTGCTCCCAATAAATATTGATTTTTCATTTTTGCCGCATTCTTTACTAAATTTTGCGTTTAATAAGTCACATTCCTCGAAAATACTTTCAAACTCTTACTTAGGTAAAAATACGTGTTTATATGATTATATTTTTTAATCATTTTTATGACCTTCGGGAAAGAAAAATATGTTCTAGATCACTGCGTTGGGGGAAAAGACATGTACAGTGTCGTCGGAGAAAGGGAACTATGCTCATTAATGACATTCCAAGCCTAAGCCAATCAAGTGTAATTCTTTCACAATTGAAAAAAAAAACATTTATGCTTAGATAATTTCATGTTGGCCAGCTATGCCTAAAAATAAAAGTTATATTTTTCCAGACGCTTCCTTAAGAAACAGTTAATTAAATCTGGATAAACTTTGCTCATCAAACAATTTCACCGACCTAAGCAGACAGAGATGGAGGAGAAAAAGTAAGTTGTTCGTAACAACTCTTTGACGAATCGTTCACGATGAACAAACAACATTACGATATTCATCTCCTTACTCTTCCTGGCCAAAGCATTAAATTTAAAAAGTACGGCCCGGCTGCATGAATAATAATGTCACTGTACTTATAATAATTACCTCTTAATCACATCCATGATAATAACTGTTGATAACCGCAATTATCCACGGTAATAAGGAATGGTATTATAAGAGATCCTGCTTATTGGTGCATGAATATTAACCATATTCTTGAAAATCGCATCAATAATTTCCAATTATATTGGAATTCAATCAATACTCAATTCGTCGTTTTCGGCACGCGATCACTGCAAACGGTAACTCACATTCCTATTCAACTGCAGGTGCCGGAATCAACAAATATTCTATCGTAAATTAACGAGTGGAGCACTCTTGAGAAAGTATATAATTCTTACCGTTCATATATTCAACGACATGAAAGTTATTATTTTATTTTTAAAATCTTCGCAGATATTTATTTTAAACGCAATGTTTTATTAATTTATCTTATCCTCTTCCACAGTGCCAGAAAACCAGTCTCCAAGACGTGGAGGGAACAAGAAAAGACGGATCTGGAGATAAGAAGTTGTAAAATAAGGCGTGAGTAAAAAGATTTCCTTTTTTTCCCCCAGTGTCTGGAGGCGAGTCCGTGCGTGAAACCCAGAGCGCGAACGAAAATAAGCGGAGTCATACCACCTTCCGCGTTGAGAGAAGTTTTTTCGCGAAAATCTTGTGTAAAAATGGGATTGTTTTCTCTTTATTGTACAAGCTATCATAGAAATACTTCAGAAAAACTACCTATTCCGAACCAGACCATTGACTTACCTCCAGACAATGACTAAATTCCTCATATTTTTCAGTACATGGATTTCTTTTGTAAAACGCCCTACTTAAAATGATAAATTGCTAAAAAATAATCGTATGAACTAATAATGACAAAACTTTTCTCAATAAATATAAGAATCGGCACCGTTTTTCTCCTATCGCTCACTTATAGGCAATCCTACAGTTTAAAGAAACTTTAAATTCATAATCCTTAATGTTTCTTAGGGGAGTTAATCTGATTTTAAGATGCTAATATTATCCGCCTATCAATGGCGGCCTATTTAGCCAAATATATCCTCCCATCGAAAAAGGGACGAGGGTGGTGAAAACTAAGAGGAGATAAATACAAGAATTACATCAACAGAAAACATTACCAAACTCAAAACATTCCTAGGACAATAAATCGGTGTATCTAGCTAGCCACTTGTGAGAGAGCTTACGTTCCCTAGAATCGAATTAATTTTGATTAGCATAATATTCTCGTTACTAGTTTACGATCATCTGCCACGCGATGATGCATAAAAAATGCAATAAATAATTCGATATTTGTGCAGTACCACCAAAGATCGAGTTACGATTTCCCTGTGAAATGTGCTATAGCATTATGATTTGATGAAAGGTCTGGGGTTAATGCATGCTTGCATCGGCATATGGGTGTTGTCATCCGGTTTGGGAATAAGATACAAACCGTTACTTGCTTTGTGTCACCCGACCGACCTAATCGCGGCTTCCCAACTACGCCCCTTTCAGAGCACACGCCTTACGCCCACATTTCTTGATTCTAACTGTTAAATCTGTTTCTTTGCCTCCCGAAATGAGGAGATGATGTCAGTTGCCACTGAATGCGAATAACCACAGTCCTTAGACAACGTATTGCGTCTGGCAATGAGTTAGTTACAGCGTTCAACTCATTTGTGACTAGTCTCAATTTAGTCAGACTGAATGAATTGATGCGATTGACAAATGGATTTTCCCGCATTGATGAAAGCCGGAGATTAATGAAACGCGCATTGAAGAACAAAATTGGAAATTTGAGTAAAATACATCTCATAAAATTAATAAAACTTGATGATATTTTATCCTATGCACATAATTTTTCCATTCGAGTGATTTCAGCATGGGTGTGTCCTGCTACATCGGCTAGTGGTATGAGAACATTGAATAAAAAAGCCGGCTTCACCGCGTAGTCTACTTGTATAAATATCTGGTCGTGATGAAATATCAATCAAATTTGAAAATAATAGAAAAAAACATTGTTTTAAACCAAAGGAACTTTTAGCATCATGGACCCCGAGGGGTGAAAATTTTATGCCCTTTCACAAGATTAATGTTTTCAAGCAAATGGAAAAATTTAAGTCAAAATATTCCGTTCCAGATCGTCGGAAAAAATTATTCGACAGATTTTTGCAAAAATCCTGTTTCGCTCTGATTTTTCAACGAATTCTCGACTGTTTCTATCGTGCAAGAGCCAACCCTTCCCCATTCTCCCCACCCTTCCCCACCCCCTTCAAAACCCAACATCCCAAACGCCTCGAAATTGCATGACAATCGGTCCACAAACCCCAATAACGGTGAAAAAATGATTCATTCGCGATAGATCAGAGGGAGATAGAGAAGTGGGGAGTGGAGTGGAGAGAGGAGGTGAGGGGATTGTTCAAGAGCCGCGGTGGAGTGGGGGGGAGGGGGTTGAGTCGATGCTTGGGGATGAAGGGAGTGCCGGGGGAGGGGGAAGGAAATGATGGGCCTAAATGGCAAGGAAGCGATTCGTTCTTTTTTAAGCCTTCACGCTCTAGTTTCACGTCTTCATATTATTCTGCCCTCACTTTCCCCCATCCCCTCCGCAACGTGCCACCTTCCTCGATTCAGTTGTATCCCCACCCTCACCCCCTCTCCCCAGCCCATTATTTACTCCCGCTCCGTCCCCTTCCCTCGCCTAGCGAATGTTTAGCTAAGGCTTTAATTCCTCTGGCGGCCGCCTTGTTCGTGCCAGCTCGGATCGAAGCCCTGAAGAATAGAACTCTATTCTCTCCACCCCTCGCTAACCTCCTCTCCCGCGAACGTTTTAAACCTCGTTTACATGACACAACGGAACTAGTCCCGCTCACCGTTGAGGCATTGAATGTAAATGCAACTCCCGAGATCGTTTTTGCGTGATATTAAATTGCAACTGTGAGAAGGGGAACAGCAATAAGGTTCATGCGCGCGTGAGAGGAGAGAGGTAGTCGGATTTACCTTTTATTTGTTTTGGCGCTTGTCTTAATTTGACAACGTGCGCGGCATACAACCCCCAGCAATGACAGCAAACCTCACTTATCCGGACCAGATCGAGATTGATTGAGAGGAGCATATTTACGAAGTAAATCTATCCTTTTGTGAGTCTCAAATTTTTGGGAATAATATTTTGGCAGAAGGGAACAAAATGCTTCCTATTATTAATGCAAAAACAGACGATCATAGACAAAATTCTAAGTCGGTGACCTTAATGTGAAATGAGTATTATTATTACCAGAATTGACTAAGATCAAACCGAAAACATTGTTTATTAAGGACTTGATTTTCCGTTTTCTACAACGAGCATTACTATGATTTAATCTGAGGAATGCGTAAGCAGTTATTATTTGAAAATATAATGTTTAAAAATTACATTCTGCACAATTACTTGGCACGATAAGGAAAAGGGAGCGAGAAAATAATAGAAGCCTCCTTTATTCCTTATTGTTACATTATATTCATTGAAATTTTAATTAATGTCTGCTGGTAACGTACGGTGATACAGCCACTCGCACAATAATATCAACGTAGCTCTTCTTATTTTTGGCGTACCAAAATCGTAGTGAAAACTCCTATCTTCAATGTTGTTAGTTCCTTGTTTATTTCGTATTTTTAACATAAAAATAAAATGCAGAAATGATAGCTAAACTCGGGGGTTGTTAACATCAAGCATGGTTGGACGACGAGGAAAAGAAACCGTGTATTCAAAAAGGGGGCGCCGTGGCAAGTGGTCTAGTACCCTTATTTACTTCTTTTATCCCAGCAGATTTTTCTGCTGCCTGGAATCTCCATAGCTTGCTCTGCCAATAGCACTCCATAATTCATCTCCATTTTGTGTTGCGAACGGCGAAATTATACAATTATTTTCAAGCCGATTAAAAAATGTACAAACCAAATCTTCCTTTCAAATATCCCGCATCTTATTTTGCATCTCTACAGTATAATTAATTACAAATGACGTAAAATCTCTGAGAATGTTAGCTTCTTGAATTTTAATTGCTTCACCACCACTACCACCAGTGTTTTAAGGAGGAGAGGAATCAAAATAGCAAAACCCCAGTAGTGGGCGCAGATTTTCTTGTGGAATGGCGAACTTACCAACTTATCTACGGGCTCGTGTATCAGTCACTTGAATATTGACTCATTGTCGAGGATTATATGGAGGATGCAGGAAATGTGCAAAAATCAGTGACTTGATCGGATGGAATTTTTGCCGACGGTTGTGTAATGCGATTGTGTAATGAAGCAAAATGTAAACGCACGTTGGCATGTCAATAGTAAAATGTCCGCACACCATTCACACCGTGCAGACTTATTAACAAACCGATGGTGGTAACAAACTATATAATTTAAAAAATGACTCGATCTTGTGTCTATAGTTTCCATCTTTTGTAGCTTATATTCTTGGGCCACTTTAAAGTGATCACTGGACTTCTCCAAATCCTAGCAAAAAAATTATGCAGCTCTACACTACATTTATCCGCTAATCGCTTCCTTTCAGCATAAATGGTTCCGAAAAAGATGTTGGAAAGCACAGGATTTAAGTTGTAAATATCTTCTATGTATTTCCTGTGTAATTCCCGTCATTATTTATTCCACGTAACACATCCGGTGTCTTCCTCTGTAGTTCTTCCCGTTTACTTGGCCTGCCTCCACTGTTTTCGTCTGGCTATCGTGTCACCAAATGTGTCCGAGAAGGATATCGCTTATTCTCTTTAGATTTAATTATTAGACTGCAATTCTCTTCCTATTCTTCTTAGAACCTCTTCGTTCGTTATTCGAATTGCCCAGTTGATTTTAATAATCTTCACTTAGCATTCCATTCCAATGATTCTTATCTCCTCTTTCTAACTTATATTGTTCATACCTTCCTACCACACAGGAGTATACCCTTGGCACATTTCACTAATGGATTGAAATGAGGGAGTTTTGAAAGTATATTCATGATCTTAGGTAACTCATCACCATCAAAGCGAACGACCAGACCGAAAGAGTCTTTGATCTGATCTTTCTCATTAAATGAGAGAAACAAATGTCTCTTTTGCGCAATTGATTCGTCCATTCACTCAAAGGCTTTTATGTAACGCCAGAAGTGATTTCGACTGGAACGAACCTTCGGTTCATATTTAAGGTCGAAACGATATCATAATTATGTGTGCATCGATTTCACCTCCCTAAGTTTTTCCTCCCGGACTTTCTTTCTAGTCCTTTCCCAGAGTTTTAATAACATTAAATCGATTGAATGCTAATACGTAACACACAACGGACGAGGGTAACTTGTAGGTGAACAGTTTGGACTGGACGTGAACCAATGTGAAAGTTTCAGGCTCCGGAATGAGACTTGGGACGAGAAATTGACGTTGAAGATGGACTGAATTTAACCTAGCGTGGAATCCAAATTAGGTTAGACTGACCCAACACAATTCTCCAAGGTCATTTTTCCTAATCTCAAAGCATTAGGAGGAAAACCAATCTGTCGTTTTGTGCCCTCTGGAGAATTAAATGAAGTATGTATACGAGGGAGTCGCACTTGACCTTGTTAGGGTAAAGCACACTCTCGCCAATATATGGGAAACAGTGCTGACCCATGGGTATGCCATGCCATTGGGTTTGCTTCTCAAATGAATGGAGTATGAAACATCCTGCACTGTTTTCTGTCACAAATATTTCTTTCTGGGAATAAAACGCGCTACTGTGGAGGGATTTCATTTTGGATCAATTGGAACCAAAAGACCCTTGGGTAGTGCAAGTGTTTCAAATTATTTTCTGTTGACGTAAACAAGTCAGTGGGCCAGAGTTGTCAAATGTACTTCGAAATGGAGGTAAAGTGGAAGCATCCGATGGTACAAAGCAGGTTGTAGCCGTACGATATGCTCCCAATGCATTGCACAATATTTGGAAGCGCGAAGTGCCCCTTTACCCTTCTTTCTCGTGTGAACAATTCCAATTGGTGCTACACCCCCTGCCACACACCTTTTTTGGTGGTTCGCAGGGTATTTATGTAGATGTAGTAGAATGCTCAGTTTTCCCGAATGAAATATGAAACTCGGAAGCTGAAGTACTGAAATAAAAAATTCCCGAGTGTAAAAATCATATCCCTTGACCAGGATTTGAACCCGGATCACTCGATGTCCGGTCGAGTGCTTTAGCCGGTTAAGCTATCGAGGCGACCTCTTACATCGTCTTCTCGCACCGCGCCAGACAGCGAATGCCTGTGACATTGTATGTACGGTATTTCGTCACAGCATTTTCCTTTAAAGCCCCAAAAATCTCAAGGTCGATAGTTCAACCGGCTTAAGCACTCGGCCGGACAACGAGGGATCAGGATTCAAATCCCGGTCAAGGCGAATGATTTTTACACTCTGAAAATGTTGCATTGTATTGCACATTTATCTGGTGACTTCATTTAAAGTTACTGTCACGGTAACTCCCAAAGCTTCTTGGATTTTCTGAGATTAAGATTGAACTTTTCCACAAAATGTTCCTCGTTTAAAGTTTACGCGGGGGGGCGGGGACATTTTCTGCGACGCTGTATCAGTACGAATAATCAAATAACTAGGTATTATTAAAAAGTATTTGGATTTTGTTATTTTTGAACATTGGCCAAATCAACCGAGTATCGATTTAAATTTGGGAAAACATTTAACATATTTCTAATGTAAGTGTGGTTTTAGTTTAGTATAGAACATTACCCCTGCACCGATTGAACTTATAATAAACTCAACAATTTAGATTTGCTGACTCTTAATAGTTGTCTTAACTTATAATAGGGAGTCAAATCAAAAACTCTTAATGAGGTTCTTTCATTTTACAATTGTTGATTTCATCATTTAGCTCTGATTGACTTATACTATTCTGCCGCATTACCCGTCGTGGATTTGGTAATTCATGTTTCGTATGCCCGGACCTTTTCGTTTGTGAATTGTGTGTTCTGATTAGCAGGTTAGTGCATTTAACCCATTTTCAATGATAGTTTGCAAGATCTACCTAGTAGTGGATATAAATGTAATTGATATTAATATGGATACGATACTATTGATATGGATGATCGTGTTTTCCAGATTTGAATAATAAAAGTTTGTATTATAGACAGATTTTACTTGGTAATTGTTGATAGAATAAGCAACTAATTCAACTGCTTCCTTTGTACCAAACCAAAGTATTTTTTCGGTGACAAAACAAATACGTAGAGGTACGGGATGCTGCGGTGGCTAACGTACAGGCTTCCCACCGAGAGGGCCCGGGTCCAAATATATTTCATGGGTATTCCGATACCTGTTTGAGGTGATTTGTGGAGAGCACTTTGAATGAGTACGACGTCCGTCGGATAGGACGTTAAACTGCGGGCCCCTTGGCGCCTTCCGACAAGAGTAGGCTAATGGCGACACCGGGTTTCTCTCCACCCTTCCTTTCCCATCCATCCCTACTGACACAAATGACCTTAGTTATCGGTCGACTCCCCTAAAACTACTAATACTACAAATATGTATTATTTTCTATTTACCTACATTCAAGAACAATTATATATTATTGGGAACTTGAAATCACTTTTCTCAAAATCAAAGCGTAAAGGTTTTCAAAATTTTAATAAAAAACAAGAGGTAATTCTCTTCATTCAATTGTATAGGCACGTGGTCGGAAATGTGAGTTAATTTAAACTATATTTCAGATTTTTATCGATGATATTTGACGCCCTCTTGCGGCTAGCCACCTCGGGTGGTAATTCTGTTTGCCCATCGCTAAATTTGGTCGCTAAAGTTGTTGAAAAATAAATATTGCTTTAAAATTCCTTGATTCTACTCCTGAGAAGTGAATGCAAATAATTATTTCATTAGAAAACGTTTCATTTTCCACCCGACGAAAATAATTGTCAAACTCAAAGAGTCCGGAAAGGTCTACGGAATTAGGCATAATGGTTACACTAGATGCAGATAGATTTAAAACCGCGAAAAAGTTGGAATATTATAGGAATTGTTCTAAAAACGTTGCCGATAATTAGGTAGGTACTTGGTGTATTGTCACAAATCAAATATAATACTTTAAAATAATTTTAGATTTCATTCACCTCAAAATTCTTTCGAAGACTTCCTTAGGTATTATTTACATTGGAGTGGCATTCCGAAACTTCAGAATTGCCAGGAGTGTCTCAAGGGAACGGTGAAAATAAATGTAACAGCCATTGGGAATATCTTATGTATTGTATGAGATACTTTATCGCAGACTCTTTTTCGTCAAAATAGATTTCCATCCGGCCGGAGGGTAATTACTTCTGGTAGTTAATCAAAGGTTAGCTAGCTTGTAGTTGGATCAATAGAGTACATTTTTAAAGGAACTTTCTCTTCAACATCTTAATACCATTAAATTTCTCTTGATCACATATCCATAAGCAAAGAGCACTGTCATGTTTTCGTTCATGTCCACCATGCATCATTAATTCGTTTCCCCGGGTATGTGCGTTCCTTAAAGGTTGCTGCGCAATTTTAAAGCTTTTGGTCCCATCACAATCTCGTATTCGCTGGGTCAATTACACCATCTCCAAAAATATAACCCCTCCACACCTCGACGATACGGTGACCCCCTTCCTACTCTACAGCTCTCCCAAGAGAGAGAGAGAGACACTTTTAAAACCGCCTCATAACAGTTGGCAGGCCTGAATGTGCCGCGAGGGACACTTCCAACTCTTCCTCCAATCCCCTCCCCCCACCCACTCCTCCGGCTCTCCGTGGAATGTGTGTCGGAGCCTAGATTCGGCTGAGAGTTAAGATCCGGGAGGGTATTCTCTTCCCCCCCGGAAGTCCAGTAACCCCCCCTCCCTATTTTCTCTCCCCCTCCCCAACCACCTACCTGGCGGCCCTCCCCCCTCCCCATCATCCCCACCCTACCTCCTCTCCTCAACGTCTGACCAATGAGGCGTCATCCGGGCGATCGCCGCGCCTCGCGCAGTGGAGAAAGCAAGCGCGAGGCGTCAAGTGACTCGCGCCGCGCTCATCCATTCGAAGCAGCGACGACGTCCGATGACTTGGCGGGAGCGGGGTCCGCAAAGGAAGGTGCCGCCGAGTGAGTGAGGGGTGGGGGTAGGGCTTGCGGGGGGCATCGGAATGGGAATAAGGAGCGGGAGTATAAATGAAACGGTAGGGGAGGGGGTGGGGGTTAACGATCGGAGTGCTGAGTCAGAACGTCACAGGAATTTCCCGAATCGAGTGGGGGAAGAGGTTGCACCATTGACTGACACCGGTTTGGAGCTGTCAGGGTGCCTTCGTGCCTAATCCGAATGGGCATGGTAATTTATCCTGACCCTCTAGCACTTAATTGAGCATTGGCTTCCGAAGAAATCTAGAGAACGGACCAGATCCTCAGACATTTCCGCTGTGGCTTTGGTAATAAGGAAAACTGGTCAGAATTTACTAATGGGTTGCCTACTTTACTAATATGGTATAATAGATAGGAATAAAAGACTTAACTCTCTACTGTCCAGAATGGCAATTACTATCATCTCTTGTTTTCTATTTTATCCTAATAACTATCACAATAATAATGCGAAGTTTTGTGCTAAATCGTTCGATCGTTTCCCTATTACACCTTAGTTACTACCGACTTTCTCTTCTCTGCATTATACGAAGTCGTGTAACTTCCTACAAAGGTGCCACGATAAGATGAGGTATACAAGAGAAAGATAGATAGAATAGGAATGATGAAGGCGAATGGGATAATTGTAATTAATATTTATTTCACCTTTACCAAGGTAACGACTTCATCGGCTGAGATTGGGGCTGAATATTTCATCGATTCATATGGTATTCAGTAATTAATAAAATCTTTTCTTCTTTCTATGGATTTCATCGAGCGTGGTTTTTGCAAAAAAGATCGTCTTCAGCAATATAAACTGGGCCATCATTTACCATTTGAAAACAAATACGAAAATATATTGTTTTTATGAGCATTTGATTCAATTAAATCTTATGACTTTTAAAAGTATTTTTACTAACTGCTTTGTTCTTCTGGCTCAGATTTTCTGCTCCCTAGCTCCAAAATCTGAATACATTTAAATCGATTGATGAAATATAACTTTTGTTGTGACTCTAATCATATTTCGAAATGAACAACTTCGTATAAATTGTTAGATATCGACACAAATGCTGGAAAAAGCTTACATCCTTACAGAAAAAAATGAGCAGATATTTCATCCCTCCAAAATAAGAAAGTTAACACGAAATAACGGCCAATTCAATGGATTATGAGCAATATGTAATGATTTAGTCGAAGAAAATATTTAATTATCAAGTAACACTACTTTGCGGTAAATGGTGGGGAAGGGAGGAATCTCACTTAGGTACGTGAAATGATTCAGTATATCCCCACAGTTTTCCTAATGTCTTTCCATGGGATACCATCGTTGACTCAGTTGTTCTCTTTCTCTTTTTTATCCTTTGCCTCTCATTTTTTCTATACCACATCCACCCTTTCTCTTCCACCCTGCTGCACCTCGCTTACTGCGAAGCCACCTTCCTTCTCAATACATATGCCCACCTAACCGAATCGGGCGTTGAAATCCCCAGCCGTAAATAATCGCGCGCGTCGGGGGTTTAAAAAAGGTTGGGACATAATTTCGCAACAATTTTGAACGAACACAATAGTTTTTTTTTCTCCGCTTGATCGTTAATTCACATCTCCTAATGACTTACGATAACAGTAGTCTTTGCTCAATATACGTTACCCATTTATGTACATTCTAATTTAGTCTGGTCAATCTTGATTGGTAGTGCATTGAAGAAAATTAAAGGAAAATCTTTTAAGAGTATTGGGACATCAATGTGAGCTAACATTTTCCTCTTATTTTTTTAAACGAAAAAATGAAGGTAAAATGCTATACGTAGGGGTGCTCTTCCATCTAGAGTAGGTGAGATATTTTGGCCAGGCTACACCTTCAATAAACGCTGTAATAACACCTAGTCCAGGGAAGGAAAAAGTCCCAGCATATTCAGTACTACGTATTATCAGTACGTATCGTACGTTGTAGGAAATAGTTTTTCCCTAAAAGAGTTATTTTAAAATTAAAATGTTTACCTGAACAACGTTTTCCTACACATATTTACAACCTAATTCAATATTTATAATATGTTAAACGATATAATTAGACAAAAGATATAAATTTAATTTGAGGAATTTTATTGAATTTTCTGTCAATGAAACAATATTACTCCGTATCTTTCACAAAGTAAGTTTGATGTTAGTAAAAAAATAAAACTGTGTAACCTACAAACGACAAATATGCCTAGGAAAATTTTTTATCCATGTGGAACAACAAAAATTAAAATCTTTAACAATACATTGCATTTGGTATATTTCATCAAGGTCTTATCGTGTTCCAAATATACGACAGTGTTCCAAAATTGTTTCCAGCAAAAGAGCAGAAAATTCATGATTGAATAGAAGACTCAAATAACTCTTCAAAACAGACGTTTCAGGCGTGGCCAAATTACTAATTTTTAATTGACTCAAATAAACCGTTTGATAAACATGTATAAACCATAAATAATTTAGGAATGGAAAATAAATTATTTTTTATCTGTCAGCAATAAATAATTATCTTATTTCCGGCACCGGTGGCGGCGGGGTAACGTCCTCTCCTACTCACCCAGAGGTCGCGGTTTCGATTCCCGCCTAGATGGTTTTTTCTCCACCTAGGGCTTGGGTGTGTGTAATTGTCTACTTGTTACAGCATTATTTATAGTCCGATTTTACATGAAGTACTGTTTTCGGACGAATGCAAAATAAATAAATAAAATGTTTCAATATTATAGTGCATAATGCTGAAGGCCCTTTTGAGGGCAACGAAAATTCTTGATATAAAAATGAAAAAACTCGTATTTGGGATTGGGGATATTTATCCAGACCAGTATCAGTCATCTTTATTCCTAAAAAAATAAATTATTTCATCAACAAGGCGAAAAATTGTTTACAGAATATTTATAATTCTTAAGAATGCCAGGCTTCATTCATATTTTTCCTCACTCTGAGTAGGTATTGATTTATTTTTGTTCATTTTAGTTCATTCATCGAACGAAAAGAAAGTGGACTGGAAAGGCGATGTATTTATAAATGTTCCTGATATATTCATCGACCTACATTTGTGAGCGTTGTGCACCCATCATCACTCTAATGCATTACTTATGACAGTATGACTTTGAACGTCATCTTCTAAGCCCCAGGCTGGCAAGTTGGCAATGCACAGTGATGAGGCGGTCTGTGCGTAATCTCCGTCCAGCTTGCCTTTATTAGCTCGTTGAGTACTCTTTGTTCTCATTTGAAAGAGTTAAATATGTTAAACCATTAAAGCCTTTGCAGAAGTTATTACGTGGAAGCTTTAATCGTGAACAATAAAAAGGGCGGCGTCAAGTAGATAGGGAGCAGTACTCTCCTTACTGGGTTCGCAAGCAAACACGGGAGATGCTCAAGGAAACACAGGTGGTGACAAAAACGCGTATAAGTGGGGAAGAAACAAAAAAAATGAAGAGGGAAAAGGGAGGGAGAGTGAGGCGAGTCGCCTTGCTGCGTTTACTTTCGCGAAGATCGAGAGTTACCTCCGTGTTCTGAATCGGCATTTCCGCGAAATGGTGACAGCGAGGAGGGAGGGAAGAGTGGGGTGGGGAGGATGAGAAGCTAACGGGTAGTTGAAAAGGCGGCAGAGGGGGAGGGAGGGTGGCCGTGTGGGGATGGGAGTTGGGGACGGATACTGAGTGGTAGGGGTTGGAGGGAAGAGGGGTCTGAGGGAGACCCGGGGGGGGGGGGAGGGGGGGAATAAAATCTGGTAGGGAGCTGTACACAAGCGTATGTGCGGGCGGGCACACCTACTTCTTTTTTAGGCTGACCGCAAAAGTGGAATCCTGGGTCTTTGATAGAGTATTTAAGCGCACTGGAGGCGTAATGGGTCGTAACATCCGACCGGACGGTTTGCTCCCGACTCCCAATTTGCGAGAGCGCACGGCAAGAGGAACGACTTAATCTATTTGAACCTCCGTAGTAATGGCAACTTAAACAATGGTTACTCGGAGAGAGGGTTCCCACCAAGTGGGACCAGCGGGTTGCGAAAGTCATTCTTCGATCATGGGTACGTCTACTTAGGGAGCGAGTTAAATAGTGAAACGAATTTTTAAAATATAAAGGAAACATATTAACACTGACGGGATATTTTATAATTGATTATTTATGGAAATTTGTATTCTCAAAACCACATTTGGCTGACTCTTTGAGGTATTTTTTTCCAATTCATTGCCACCAATAACTGATTGGAATATTTTTAGTCGCAAATACAGAAACGGGGGACGTGGTAGTCCGCTGGGTAGAGCGTTTGACTTCTGAAAAACCGGGGACACCTCTATGCACCCTCAATTTCACCAAAACTGCGTGATTGTACGGGTACCAAATCTTCCTGGGAAACCATAGGCAGCGCTGGTAAAGGAATTGCCCCTCCTGCACTGATGAGTGAATTTCACATGACGTTGAGCTTAGCATTACATCTATAAACTCACCTATCATACCGACCTTTGGGTTGATAACCATGGTTTGGTTCATTACAGATTAGTAGTAAGACCTAATCAGATAATAATAAAACTAATTCATTCATTCCCCATATAATTTATCTTTAAATGAGCTAAAGGAGAAGGACCGAATGTGAACAACGAGCGATTTATGAAAATCTGTTTGGAAGCTCAACTCAATCCACAGTAAGCTACAATCGGTAGAAGAAGAAAAATAACACTAGTGACTCAATATACTTATTTGCGTGGCCACATATACTCGAAGAGTGTTTTTAAATACCAATACTTATTGGGAAAGGAAGTTTTATATCCCTCCAGACTCATTCATGTTGTATCGAATTGTTGGCACGAAGTTTTATTGCAGTGAGACCAGGAAAAATCGAAGCATATGTTCGTATTCAGATAGTAAATAGGTATGTACCAAGCATATTTATATACTATGTCATAATTCCGAGCAGTTTAGCATCGGGCGATTCGTTAATCCTCGTCCAAGTATCAAGCTTATTTTTTAGAAGTGATATTTCCACCATCACTTTAACACTCAGACGCAATCACATGAATACTCTCCTTATATTTTCCGCGTCATTTACTTTTTTTTCCTAGAACGATGGAAGCTGTTGAAAATTTAGGGTAATTACCCTTAGCAGTCAACTATTGATGACCGCAATTAGGTGGAAGAGCAAAGTGTCTCTGATCATAGGGTAGCCACTTCTATTAGAATATAAACCACCTCTCGCATTTTCTTCCATTGAAATTTTATTGCGTTGAATAGACCGTTTATCATTGGAATCCAGAAGCTACAGTAATCACTCATTTGACCCATTTCCCCGAGTACATAGCGCATTACTTTGCAGCAAAAAGTGAATTATAAGGTAATTATATAGAAACTCCCAGAGTTCGGCATTACAGGAAAAGCACCTAACTTTCAAAAACTAACTCTTCGCTTTCTTTTAGACAAATAAAAGGGTTCCAGAAAAGATGTATGAAAATAAAAATTTTAATTTTTCAAATTCAATAGTCCAACTCCAGTGTCCAGTTCATACATAATTCATAATCTTTGATCGGTCTCTCAGAACTAATACTAAGTCACAGGCAATACTAAAGAGTGAGTAAACCTTCTCATTTACGGCAATAAATAAATATATGCTTTCCTACATTTATGCATTACGTTGGCATCAATCGTAGTCACGGACTATTTGCAAGCATGCATGTTACGAAGCATACTTCGTATGTGGGATGGCTGTCCATAACTAGTTGTTTTCGATTTCCCCGTTCGTAATTATTTAACACTAAAGAATGAAGCAGTAGTATCGATTAATGTGATAATTTACATTTTTTAATATTTAATATGCCTCTTTGATTATATTTGTAACTTAATATTGACTCAAATCCATTAACTGGAAATGACAAATACCTTTGGCATGTGTTTCAATTCGGTTTCAAGTCCCAATATTAGACAACGGTTTTCACATAGTGATCCAAGAAAATAATTTTTGTTCAATGGGGCCCGTTCTTTCCAGCGAACCTCTTCGTTTCTTCTCTTGGCCCTTCAACCACTCAAATAATGGTTGTGTTCCTTTTCCTATTCTTATCATTTTTGATACATATTCCTTTCGAAAATAAATTCAGCACGCCACACCATTTTAGACGAGCCACACTTGGAACCCTTTCATATTTCTAGTACGTGTCTAGAGGATCCAAAGACAAGGGACTAGAGGATCCGCAGACAAGTGACCCTAGATCCTTTTCTCGTACCAAACAACTCCACGTTCCAGTCCTTCCCTACGCATCATCCAGTTTCTCTCTCCTGACACACTTCTCACGCTTCATATTCAGTCCTACGTCTCGTAAAGAATTGTTCCGACCGTCGGTACGAATTTCAGACCCTATGGAAATTAGCAAAAAAGAAATGAGAACCAACCAAGATTCTCGGGAAATGTTCCGGAAACGTGGATGTGCCATGGGAGGGAAAGATATGAGGGAGATGCGAGAAGGGGGCGAAGGGGGGTGGGGAGGAGAATCGAGACGGCGCTCGCGCTAAATGCCACGGGAACACGACTTTCTCCGCCAATGTCCACCCGATTCGACCAAAAGTATACGCACCGGAATGCTCTCTCCCTCCGAATCTTCACTCCTTGCCCTCGACACCCCACGCCGACTTGCCCCTCACTCCTTTGACACCCCTCCCCACCCGAAAAAAACAGAGCGCGACTTGTCGCCAAAGCAGCCAAATAGGGCTGCGCGATCATCGAATTTGAGCATGGTGTTTCGGTGTGAATCGATTAGGTATCCGAAAGCTGTCGGCATATCAACTTCGTCTCTCTAACGTACGTCACCGCATTCAAGTTCCTATCGTCACATTCACGTGAAAATCGAACGAACGACCTTTTTGATGTGCCAATCCCATTCTCCTCGACGACATTGTTATGACTCCAGCGATAAGGATAATCTCGAAAACATTCGAAATTCCCAATCAATTGTAATACCTTCTATATGATGTTCTTAATCGCGAGTCAGTATTGTAATTACCACATCCAAAATTAACATTGTAACATCCTTTTACATCAACATAGGATGTTTTTTGCGTTGAAATACCATAGCGAATGCACATCTTGAAGCAGAATCGAAACATCGATATAATTGATTCGGCGGTAAGCCGCTGCCTCGAACATTTCATTAGCTACCTAGGTCAAACACGAAGTCATTTCACGTAGACTTGAATAGAATCGTTTATTGCGACTCGAATTATATCTTAAATTTTAATTGTCTTGGCAATTGTTCTATTAAGTAACAGTATTACGGTTGAATGAAAGCCTTTGAGGTATCATTATCGAGAAGGAAAGGCTAATTATAATTGAAACAACCTACATTGAAAGTTCCAAACAAGTGTTACGTATAATGTGTGAAAATATGATGTAGGTGGTACAGCTCAAATGGGGGAAAACATAAAAAATCAGTTATTAGGATGTAAGGACGTAGAATGTAGACGGGGATTGAAGAAGGGGAAACATGTTAGGTTGGCTGGAAAGAAGGATCAATACATGAAAAGTGTTGGATAACATGAAAGAAAAGCTCAATGGAGCAATATTGTAGAATGTGTATCAAAGCTTCTACATTTTCCAAAGTTTCAGTGGTAGTAAAGATTGCACTACTTTACAGGAAATATCAACGATATACATATAGTACCTCCAACAGACACGTAATTCACTATCTGCTTATAGACTGTGTTTCACCATCGGCACTGTATGGGTTTATTTATCAATTGGTAGAATTTAGAATATGGTTCTTAGTTAGCATGAGATTTGAAATCACTTTAGCATCTGAATAACTGGTCGGATTATAGCACTGTTATGGGAACATACCATTCAAGTCATGGGTGATTTGAACCATTGATCTATGGACCAGCCGTCCATTTTAAAGTTGCCATCCGTGTCCCGTTGTTTATAATCGTGCGCAAAGAAATAATTCGATGATTTAATAAATGTATTTTGCTAGGCAAGCTTATTTAAAAAAACAACATATGTGGTCTAAATCGAATGAGAAAATGTGATGGGCTTGAATATCCCAAAATTATGCCGCAATAAATAAAGTCATGCGTGAGGTAATTAGTACATTTAAAAGGAATGAAATTTAAATATCCAAGGATTTTTGTTTAAATTTCCTCTTGTTTTGCCACTCTGTGAAAGTTGTATGAATAGTGAGTTGCCACGAGGGATCGCAAGCAAGTGATAATTTTCAGGTACAATCATTAATTAATTCCTCGCTAAATTCCGTGATTACATATGAGAGACTTTAAATGCATATGTTCATTATCTGTATTCCTAATGCCACGACCTTTCCCTGGTACAAGAATTATTTTTCATAAACAAATCGAAAACTATGGTATTTAGCGTAATTATTTAATCCAAAAAAGCCTGAATACATTGAAGTATACTGAATGTCAGATAAGTTTTCTCGAATTAAGTGGTACTTGATTCCATAAGATATCCTAACGTCTAGAATTCAATTTTAGGAATCCAGTTCTCTCACCGAGTAACTGCATGTTTTCACACTGACCTAAACACTAAATGAGCCAGAGCATGGGCGGCTCAATGAAAATAGTATTTAAACTTACATGACGTCAAAGTGAAAAATAGTGCAACCCTCTTGTTTAGAGAGACAATGCTGTCACGCCGGGATCTTTTATATTCACACTCTACGCCCTCCATACGCCATCGGATTCCTCGACGACTTCTCAATAATAGTCAAACTGTCCCCCGGGCGGAGCACGTCCCCGGGGTTGACCGCGGCCCTGGTTGGGGGCGTCACCGGCTGCATACACCCCCCCGTCGTCAGCGAACGGAATTGGGACGCCGACGCGGCTGTGACCCGCCCGAATATTTCGGCGCAGTCCGCCGTGAAATATGCGCGTGGAAGCATTGTACCCTGAAGAACGCGCGACCCAATTCCACCCCGAAGTCCCATAGGATCCATCCATTGAGACTAGAGCCCCCGGAGGATCGCATGGGCTGTTGTATTCGGAAACGGCGGAGGGGGGGGGGGCGGTACAATAGTATGATGGGTGCGGGGAACCTCGCGATGGGAATGGGCGAGGAAGAAGGGATGCAGAGCACGCGATAAGACCGATCGAGGTCGTCGTAGCCTGTGTCCAACGCGGAGAAAGCGTGGGTGGGCTCCTACACGGGCACGCAGTCATGTATGTGCGGGGGGGGGGGTCGGTGGGAGGGGGTTTAAGATGAGGGTGGAATCGAAGTTAAGCGCGCACGGCTCTTCTGCGAAGGATAAAATGGGGCCGAGCGTGAAATATGTCCCGGCGAAGAGACTCCCTTTGAAGGTTTCGAGTCGCGGCAAAGCTATACTACTTCGATCAACCGACGCTGGTGCCCGGAATGAAGTTAATAAATAACAGCTCGTAAAATGCCAAGCGTTCGCAAGGATAAATGGATTTCAATTACTTTTTGGACGCAGTTATAGGTCTCCTTTGGAGCACCGGTAAAAAATAAATAGTGCTTTACAGGAGAGTCCCCGTGAAAGTGAGCGGAAAATTTACATTGACACGAGTTCTTCTCAAAGTAATCGAGTCGTAATTAAGACCTCTAGTAGTATACGCTTTCATTTTATTTTGAAGCGTTTATGCTATCCTTTCCGGCCCTTCATACAATTTTCCAGGCATTATTAGGGATTCGGTTTTTATTATTTTACAAACAATGAGAAAATAATATGCATATACAAGCTAAATTTTATTCGTAAAATCATCTGAATGAAATCATGCATGACAACTTGCACATCATAACAGCAACTTTGATAAACATCTATAAGAACACCCTGCTAAGTTTGTAACCAAACAAAATGAAGGATAAAATAAATGTAATAATATAATGCCGGAAACATATGCATTAAAAAAATATCATTTGAACCAATAATTTATGCCTTCCCACTTAATTCTCTTGTTCTCACATTGGATTGTAATGAATATGTGTAAAAATGTAACTAAGCCGTATTTCTACTTCGTATAGTAATTCAGAAAAATTGAAAAATCCCTTATATTTACAATAATTTAGTCGAATGAGTTATATTACGACAGATCAGAGAAGTTCGACGCCGTATGTGCTGGTACTAATTGAACCTTAAAATATTTCAAGGAATTTCCCGATTTATGGATTCCACGCGCCACCTACAAGAGATCTTGTATATTTCAGAGCACAAGGCAACTCTGCGAGATGGGGGTTTTAAAGTATCTGTGACGTATCATCTGCGATTATTATTAATGACATACGATCTGCAGAGTGCTTTTTAAATACCTATCAGAAGCCGTTTTTAAAAGACTCCTAAATTAAAATGGACTACTTATTTTGATAAGCATCCCAATTATTTCGACTTATTGTATATGCAGGTATCACATACCCAATTTTCAGGGCAAAAGCCGTCACCCTACTCCAATTCGGCTCCTAGACATCGTCGCCAATATTAGAAATCATGTTTATGAGCTGAAGGTAAATTCATGCTCCTCATGTTTCTAGATGGAATGATAAAGAATATTCCTCATCACTTCTAATGCAAGGTGAAAATTTTCAGCAATCCAGCCTATATTTTTTTTATAATGAAAGGACCTATTCCGAAAAATACACACTCAAGAGTTGGAAACGAACACAGCTCTTTTAAAATGGTAAATAAATCGTCAGTAGTACTTGCACATCCAAGAAATCAAGGTTTTGCTCTTAATAGGTATTGGAAGTTCACAAATACATACATCCTCCAAGAAATTTAGGCACGACAGAAAGGAAGTTAATACAAACGTTACTGATTTCTATTCCTGAATAGCGCGTTTGCCAACGGGAAATTACTTTCACTTTAAGTGATTAGTCTAGAAAAAGGCAGCTAGGTACGCTCTAGGAAGACATAACAGGACAGATAGTGTGACAGAAATGTTAGAGACACTAGGATGGACACCGCTCCGACTCAGAAGGAAGCTGAACAGGCTATGTGGGATGTTCAAGATAGTAAATAAAGAGAAGGGGTGGGAGGAGTTCTCAGAAAGATTAGACAAATCAAATTACATTGGGCGGAAGGACCATCAGTTCAAAATAAAACATATAGGGCACAAAACAAACATTAAAAAAAACTCCTTCTTCAATCGTGGAATAAAAGAATGGAATGAGTTACCTGAGGATATCTTTAAGTCCTTACCTTATTCATTAAATAAATTTAAAACGAGGTGTATGCTCGCCTTAAAAACTTGTGAGTGAGAAATAAAACCGTATGTACTTGTGCTATGAATAATGTGTTAACGGGACGCGATTTTGAACGGTATATGAAATTGAAGAGTACGTGATTACGGACGAAGTGTGGCGATGGACGGTGCGTAGTATGTACTCGTGTGGTGTACACGTAATCCTTGTGTGATGGTAAAGGAGAGGTCGGTAATCTTAAAAGTGTCATTGAATATACGAGCATTTTGTCTCATATCTGTTCTTCTTGTGTGTGTATGTATGTGCATTGTAAGAGTGACCAGTGATCACACTGGACCGTTGCCACCAGGAAAATTGCCTAATTGCAACGAAGTATGTTAATAAATAAATAGAAAAAGGGTAGATAAATGAATGTAGTTGGCGATAGGCTGAAATTAAAAATGGGGAATTGTTGGGAAGTTTTACAGAAATGTGGAAACAAAGTGGACTCGTCCGTTTCAGTTACCAAACATTCATTCAACTGATAAAATCAGTTATCCACGAATACGTGCAACGAATATGTAGCATAAACTAGTCGTGTGTTTTGCGCACCCACGAATATGTAGCAACATATTCGTGGGTGCGCAAAATACGTCAACTCAGTAAAATTTAAGTTTTTAATACGTACATTTTGAAGTTTGCTCTTCGATTCAAAATTCAATCATAAAGAATGTGAAGCCACCTGTAAAATTGTTTCAAATTGCCACGTATCTAACGCAGTGAGTGACCTTAGCATTAATTGATGGTTTACTCTCCCGGAATATTTACTCCATTAACACTCTTTGTTGAATTTACTTACTTTCCCCCCTTCTCCAAATCTGCGAGACAAAATCAGCTCCCATGCCTACGTTGTGATTTATTCGACGTTAAAATGTGGGATGAGAAACTTTGAAATGGACGAAACGAAGCCATCTGCGACGGGAGAGTAGAAAATACTCCACACCCAATAAAATTCCAGTACATTAGATTTTTAGGTCGACAAAATTGTGTTATCTTGTCAAACATGATGGTTAGTTAACGAGTCCACTTTCTATTTTGAAAATAACGCAGCGTATCAGAGCGTCTACGTAAACAGTGATGCCATTAGGGACACATTAATTAAAGTTATGCGACATAATACGTTTTTGCGATTTATTTTATGTAAATTCATGCCAATTCCGTGTGACTTCGCCTTTTTAACCACACTAAAACACGAAGTGTTTAGCTTAATAGATTGACGCTTTGCATACTCATTCGTTTGATGAAAACCTCGTTTTCACTCCTCAGTCATCTTCCTCTATTATATTTCCAAATTTTCCAAGGCATGGCTATCTTAATCTTCACGTTCACATGGATCGTATATCAGCATTTTTTCTTTAGTCTCCTTTGCTCGTTGCGATAAGTTTTTCCTCTTCAATCCCTTGATCTTCTCCACCTCTAGATGAGCTTACTCCTCGTTAACATAAGCTCAATAGTTCGACCATCGCCCATTCATTCTAAAGCTAGGTTGGCGTAATTGTTTCACACGGATCAATTATGAACACCCTCCATCCACATTCGTTCGTTACACTTTTATTAATACCGCTCTTACCTACAATTTCTCAAAATCCGCTCTCATACAGAAACACACATCAACTGCATTTGCTATTCCTTCATGCTTTTCCCATTAACAAAAAGATAAGTGAGAACAGATACATTTGTGAACGTAGCCATTTTTATTAAGTTCAGTAGTCGTTCAGTCTTTAAAACCGACTATGTTCCTAGAGCCTCTCGTAATAGCCAGTGTTGGATCAGGTCAGGTATATTTTGCATACCATCCATTCTAAGTAAACAAATACACCATTTTTGTCTGTATACTGATCATTCCTTCTTAAATTGAACATTACTTATTCTTCACTCACCATTGACTTGGTTTCAATCATGTTTACCTTTAGAAATATTATCACTCTGTCAATCATTGGTGAATCATTTAGAAATATTAGTAGCAATAAACATTTTTCATGGATATAATTTTACTTTTGTTATTGAGAACTGTTTGATACATGTATGTGCACCATTGTAGTATTCCCTCATCCTTTATCGAATGGCCAAAGGTTAAAAACTATGGCTTCATATTTTTTATAGTAATACTCAAATTCCTTCGATTAAAAAATAATGTACGGGATCATATTAGCATTAAAAATCACTTCAGCTTTTTTACTTTATTTAAAAATGTTGATTAATTTTCACTCGGAATTCGTCATTCCGTTGTTGAATATAGTATGCCATTATAAAGATATACTGATGTAATATATAGACATTAAAGTGGTTTTTCTTTTCAAGAAAGGAAGTTCTGTTGCCGCACCCTGTATCTATGGACTTTCAAATAAGTAATTGTGTAGGTAGATAATTCTCATTATCACATACTTCACCATAGATGTCGTATCCAACAACTTGTTACAAATTTTATACTGAACCACTTAACTTAGAGAGAGACACATTTTTCTAAATTGCCAGAATTTATCGATTCTGGATAATTTATTCCTGCGGATGAAATAATGTGGGTAAAGTGAAAATATGTTTTTATAACCCCGTGACGACACAAGATTTAGCAATAGTGTCGATTCGGTTGTAGGTGTCATTTCATTTGCCTGGCTTGAGATACAGGACTCGACGAAGGTTGTCCCCCATTCAAGAGGAGGTAAAACTGACATTGACCTGTGTACAAAACTCAGTGGGTTTTGCCCACATAAATTACTCCGCAGTTGGAAGACCTAGGAGTGAGATAACTGCACAACAATTGCCGAAAAAAGAGGCGCTAGTATAATTTTTCATATTGAGTCCATATTAAAAAATTTAATAAAATAATTCCATGCGTCCAGCGTTGGTAGACTTGTCGGGTGATGGAATTCCGATAAACACATAACCACTTTATGTGCAAATCCTTACAAAGACTCTGGTAAATGTATTTCAAACTCACGATGCTATTAGATACCGTTATTGAAATGAAATTTGTTGATAAATTAGGCTTACCCCCTGTATGTGAAAAAAAGAAGCCATTTCATAGTTAAATGAGAATTGGAAGTAGGATAAATAACGTCAAATTGTTCCAAATTCTATTGAATCGATTTACCTACGTCCATTGCTTAATTAAATGATATATCGAATGAAAAATTTTCATGGAATACTATGCTTACAAAATTTAAAGAATGGGTAGTTCTTTGGATTGACTGGAATAGCTAAGTCATGTTTCACGTTTATCATCTCGTGAAATCAGTAGCAAAAGATCGAGAAGATATAACTGTGGCTTACTTTATTTTTGGTAAAAGCCATTAATATGTATAACATGCTCTGGCGAATGACCAATGGATAAAAATAGTGAGAAAATAAATAGTCAAATAACCACTGTTACTTAAATAAAATTGGCAATTTTCCACAAAAAATGCAATTCCACAAATTTTTTGTGGAAAATTGCCAATTTTATTTAATCATGTTATTCCACCATATCACGCCTGAAACGTCTCTTTTTAACCACTGTTACATTGTTCGTTTCAATGAAAGTGAGTCCAATAACTATTTTTAATTTAACGCGACATTAGTCACATTCGTGAAAAATCTTATCAAAGACTGAACACCCTCCTAATAAGTATTGTTATTAATATTGGAAAATCACCATATATTTGTGGAATACAGTTATCAACAGCCAGCCACCGATGGCTTTCGTCAATTCCGTTTCGTTCAATTTCGTTGTGACACAATGCCAAACATCATAGCAAGTCTAAAAATGAATAGGGCGGTATAGATAACGCGTATAAAGGAAAGTAGTGGCAATACTTAACGCAGAAAAATATTATGCTGAGGACTATGCAAAATGTCAACACACTCCAGAATAAATTTTTCATATCACGAGGCAGTTAAGTTCGGTTTGCAAATTATTTCTGTATTTTCAGTTTCGTAACCCGCGGAAACTCATCTTGAGGCACACTCAAATCGTTTAAAAGATAAATTATGTGTCCAGAAGCAGATTGAGTTTTTGAAGAACTTGCAAATATTTTACAGAGACTGGTAGGATGAGGCATGCGAAATATAAAATGCGAAAGGAGAACCTCATACCCAGAACACTATTTTATAAATTATAGTCACCTCAATTTAATAATACAAAAGTAAGCTGAAAGAAATACTTAGGAATATTTCTGTAATGACAAATACATACAAATGAAGGTATACGATGACATGAAGGGGTAAGCAGATAGAGAATAGGGTCGTCAATTCTGGGAGAGGATAGTATCATCAATCCTGAGATTGACGGACGATCATTGGTCACGACAATGATTAAAATACCACCTGTCGCCATCATTTTGCTGGCAAATATGCCAGAGTTCACTCCCATTTCCGACCCCACTATCTTATTATTTTTAATTACCGACTCATATTAACGCAATAACGCATTGTATCCAAATATTGAACGTCCCTACTTGTTTAAGCTCAATTTGTTTTTGACTGACCATAAGAAGCGTCAATTGCCAATCATGAGATAAAAATTCCGAAATCACACGCGTAATGAACATAACAAATTCCATTGATGATCGAGACGGCATTAATGAGCATTAAAATGAGTAACTGATTTAATATGGTTTATTTCACCCATAAGTAACAAAAAAGGCCCCTCCAGCAAGATTATTTATCACCAGAGTAATGTCTGTGTACACAGTGTAAATCTTACTACTCAGGAACGTTCGCAGGTACGCTATCTTCAAAGCCTATGACACTTCGATGGGTAACGTTATAAGCTCTATTTTTGCAAGCACGAAATATCTATCATTTTATATATTTTTAAATCCATGGGTAGGTGTATTATGTATGCTCTAAAGTTCTTATAATATAATGATGTTTCAAGTACAAGTTCAAGGATGGGGTTAATGATAGCTTTTAAAAGATCACTTGACCCGAGAGCTTTCAGGGACGGCGGTAGTGATAGGGAATTCAATCCCTGCCATGATAATTTACGCCATCCTCATTTCCGTCCCTGAGCTCGGTCAAGGCCAGCCAGCCAAGTGGATGCAGGAAACCTTCGCCGTAGAATATGGTAACTATGACAACACCACGAGTGAGTCTCTTGCAAGCCTATACAGTGCAACATAGAGAAAGGTGAAGTTTGTCTGTAATTTCTCTGAATCTGTAGTTAACATGAAGGTGGAAGCTACAGAATTATGATCCACTGCTTTGATACTAAGTTGGTATTAGCCGATATCAAATTCCGATAACCTCTAGAAACATTATCATTCCTAATCCAAGTCCAACACAATGTACATTGTTCTCCAGGGAAATATAACAGTTTACAATTATTATATTCTTTTGAATTCCAATTTCTTCGATAGCTGTTTCGAAAAAGTTTCGACCGTTCTGTAAAATCACTTTGGTTAAATGAAATCCGTATTAACATAATCCAACTTTTTAGTTTCTCCTTACAATAAGATAGGCGCTAGTTATTTTTTAATTTTAATTTCAATTTTACGCGCACATGTGCGGCAATTAAATGGGCTTTCCATTCACATACCCTATTCTTGCTTAAAAAGAAACCGATGATCCCACCCCCTCGAGAGTTTCGGATGAACGATGACGAACGGTATGTACATGTAAATGGGTGTAGCCAACCGACCCGTCTGCTTCCTTCCAAAATATCCCCTCACACCCCGAGAGCCAGTATTCACATTTCCCCAAAAGACCACTCCCCGTTATAAGCGTCCTACTCCACTTATTTACATCGGGAGTCTCCTTCCCCTCCGTCCCACTCCTTTCTCCTTACGCCTCCCTCTCCTCTAATCAAATCCCTCGGCCTCCCCGCCCACCTCCCCTCGCTTCCTCCTCCTCTCCCCCCCCCCTCCCGTTTTACCGTTAATTCACTTTTACTGTTTCCTCCTATGTCCAACTCTTCCCCACCCCACACTCTGATCCTCCTCCAATCACTTCTTTCTGCCCTCTCCATCTCCTCCGTATCCTCTTTCCTCCCTCCCCTCCCCACCCGCCTCTCCCCCCCCCCGCTCCGTCTTTTTTCGTGCGCACGCTTCCCTAAGTGGGCCGCACCGTGCAGCTCACGTCACTCCGACCCGATTCCCATCCCAAGGAAAGAGGAGAAGAAGGGAGGGAGGGTGTGGGGAAAAAATTAAATGGAGGCTTCCCTGAATTCCATCTTGACCCATTATTCCCTTTTACGTCCGCCTCACTCGTCCCCCCCACCCCACACACTCCCGCCTCAAACAGACGAAGAAAACGAGTGGGATCCACTCTCCTCCGAAGTTGAATCTCTTTCCGCGGTGTTTACGAGGGGATTACTCCGACTTGCGATAGAATACCGCGCGGAGACTTCAACGCTCGTTGACGCTTGCGATTGGACGAATCGTATGTGGTCTCACGGAGAGAATTTTCGTGGCTGCGTCCGAGACTCTCGGGTGGCGAGCGGACGGGCTCTTGAAACGGCGTACTGAATTTGAAATATTCCTGTGCAAAATGGCACGGTCCTCCCGAAATGTCTCGGTGATGTTACCGGTGTTACTTGTCATCAAAAGGATCGGGGCGACGGTGGATGGCTTCCAGGCGGGGGACGACGTATTGTGGGCCGCAACCCAAATTTTTGGGATATGTATTTTGAATGGCGTCCCAAATAAATTTGAAAAATATCCTAAGGCTATTACGTCAAGTGTCTCCCGGAGATAGTCCCTCCTGGTGTTCTCGACTTCCGATCGGAACCGTAGTAGAGAGTAATTCAACTCTCTCGTGGCTGCCAAAGGCCGTGTGGAACGGGTTTCACAGTATAGTCCTAAATTTTCTGATGTTGCTTTTGGAAGGTCGTCCTAAATTCGAAAAATTCCAGACGTGCATCATGGCACGTTTCGTAGGTCGACAGGGCTTGAATTCTCGTGCTGGCACCAATGTGAAAGGAAAAAGAAACCACGTGAAAGCAAATGGAAGGTTCGTGTAATTATGGAGTTATCCAATTATAATTTATTGTGGATTAAGATGAACTGAGATGGACGCAGATAGAATAATTATTTGCCAATTCAGAGGCATTATCCTCGATAAACTCTTGCTTGGAATGGGCAGCAGGTTTAATGTGCCGAAAAGTGTTATGTCCTATCAGAATAATATTTTCACATTTTTAACCATCCCTCATTTACTTCGTTAATGTTCATCTTAGTAAATATAATCTATAGGACACCGAATATAAATCTGAATGAAGAAGAATGGAGGGCTGTGGAAAATCAATTTTAGGAATGAAATACGGATAATAGTAGAGCTATTGAAAACACACAATAGTTTATATTAATTAATTCTGTGAGAGAAGTAAGGACCGCACTTTTTACAAGGCTGGATGATGATTTCCTTGAAATTAGGCCCACTTACCACCTTAACGGTCCCTTAGGCTTAGGAATGATACAAATATTAAAAAAATGGAAGAATTTAGAAACATCAAATGTTACATTTGAGGGAAGAATTAAGGGATTATCTGGAAGCGGTTGTAGAATACGCTGAATGTGGTGGAAATAACGAGAAAAAGTAAACGCACCATAACCATTAAGCACGAGCTAATTTTGACAGCGGGAATATTTTAAATTCCAAGCTTGACGGTTGACGATCGAACATCGGCATTATCGCTTTCACTCCAGTCTTTCTTGCCCACTCCACTCCCTCTGCATCGCCATTCTTAAGAGGAAGACGGCAGCCACATTGGCAATACCAGCTACCCACTTAGCCGGTATGACCTATTCCGGCCATCTGTTAAGGCGTAACCATTTACTTTTTTATGAACTTCAGTCTCTTGAAACATGGATCGAAATAACCTTCATATTGATGAGGGATACGTCCCTGATTATTATTATGTTAAACATAGATGTATGCAAATTTATCGAATGAACATATTTAAAAACTTGGCATCTAAAGGAGGTGTGAATGAGTAAGGAAAATACTATAAGAGATGACCTTTGCATAGCCAGCGGTTAAGGGTAGAAACAAAGCGGTCAAGAGATACGAGATATGACAAAATCAATTCAATCAAAAGATCAGAACATTGAACATCAATTTCTTAAGAAATAGAAAGACAATGATAAGGTATTTGTCAAGATTTTTAGGAAAAATCAGAATTTGTTTTATTCAATAAGGAATTAATGCATTCATGAAATCACTTAATGTTTTAACCCAATACCGGAGTGTGAAATTAATACTATTTCGTCCTTTCTTCATCTTAGGAATTGAGTAATAAGTTCTCTGAAATAAAAAATATTTTTAGAGCGTAACTGTTTTCAATTGTTGTCTCCTGTTCCATATTGATTTAATGATTATTCTGGGCTGCACTCAAAGACACTTCGAACGAGAGCTATTTATGGTTCGATTCGAATGCCTACAATGTGTCACGTCAGTCAGTTTCAATCAGTTGAAGTAAGCAGGGACACTCATGGTTATGCATACTGCGAGGCAAGTGCATCCTAAATGCTCCCTCATAAAATGATTTGACTTCACAGGTTAAAACGTCTTAAAAATATTTTCTCCGTTTTTTTGAACGCACTAAATGTTTGAAGGTCGGCGAAGATAGATTTAAAGGACAAAAATCAAAGACTTTTGTCGATAAGATGAATGATATAAAAGTTTACCAGGTGATTTGGAAAAAACAGGAAAATAAATTTGGAGGGATTTCAGGTTGTACTTTAAAGGAACTAAACACTAGCAATATATTTGGGTTGGAAACGTAAATTCAGAGTATCTGGGGAATGCGGAAAAGTGCCATTGCACCGATCTTATGAGGAACAAGTCGGAGTCCGGACTGGCCTGCATTTGGACAAAAAGCTTATAAATTGGCGAAACACTAAATTTCGATTAAATATAGATTTTTAAAATGAGTACGTACATATACGAACTACTGATTTCGGGAGTTTGTAAAACTAGATAAATGTTTTGGCTTTACTTTGATCAGCATTTTCCGAAAACTAATAAATATTTTACTGTCTGCTAAATCAGAGCCCACGATTTCTAATAGCTTGAACTTCGGACCTCGTGTTGACTCTGCTCACGTTTTACGCTGTGTGCGTGGCATGTGCACTATGAAGTTATATTTTTCCGGTAAGAAATAATAAGTCGTACTTACGTTTATTTTCTCTCTCCTCCTTTCCTCTTACACCTATATCCAAGGAACACTCACTGCTCGTTATGCCGTTCCTCCTCTCTTTCCTCCGTCCTTCCTCAATGCTTTCCCTTTCCTGTTCCTCCTCCTTTCTGCCCCTCTCTCCCACCGCCCCCCACACCTATCCTCCTACCCATTTCCCATGGTCCCCCCCCCAGACTGCGTACGCCGTACACATTTCCCTTTTCTTCCGTCCGTCTGCTACTGGCATGTGACGCGAGATTTTTAACGGCATTCCCGCTAGGTAGCGTGTGAACTGGGACGCTCAACGAAAATAACTCCGGCTTTTTCTGCGGTTGGGGACACGTGAGGAAGGAAGGTGATGAATCGGTTTTTCTGGCATTTCTCTCCTCGGGTCTCTCCCTACCAATCCCACCCTCCTCCTCCCTTCAACCTAAACCTCCCCCCCGCCCCAAAGCGAGCTATTATTGTGCGCCGCCGTGCAGGAAATGTGCCCATTCATGGTCGCTATTTGTAGGATTTTTCGGGACTAAATATTAAGGATTGCTAAATCAAACAAATAATTTGAGACGGCCGTGTTTATCCTGGGCGAGAGAAAACACCTGCACCTCTCCCATTTCGCGAGACCCAAGAGTTGAGCATGAATTTTCTTGGTTTCTGCATTGTTTTCATTTTTGTTGTTCGCTTCAAGAAAAATATAGCCATCGATTCAAGAGGATATATTTTTACAGCTTAGGATTACCTCGCATTTCAGCTTCGGCTTCGACTTTACATGTTTCATTTTTTTGACAATGTTCCCAACCAAAGGCAAATCCATTTTTTTTTACTCAAGTGCAAGCTAATGAACTGTGTAAAAAGAAACATGTAGCCTGTCAAAAGGTGAATAGTCAACTTTAAAAGCCATATCTTAAGACAAAACTTACTCTCGACCTGTAGACTCATTCTGATAACGAATCATCGCATTGTTACTGAGAACAATAGTCACTCCAGGGGCGTCATCAGAGTTCTTTTACTTTATTGAGTATTTTTCAATTAATTTCATGGATGTTCAATTTCACTTATCTTTTTTGAAGAATTATTTTCTGTTTTAACAATATTCCCCGTTTTATCAAAAAATCAAAGCGATCAGATGCAACCAGTCACAATATATGTACTTTCTAACAATGATTACAATTGTTCGTAGCGCCCTCAGTAGATTTTCCTCCAGAGAATTGCTAAGAACTTCAACTTCTTATTCCAAATAAAGCATGAACACTATTAAAAGTGTATTTCTTCCTGTCTCCTTCCAGCGTTGAGAAAGAGTGACCACTCTTCGAAGCTATGAGACCGTTTCTTCTGCCTTAACTCGACGAAGCCGAAGATGTCCTACTTTAAGACATTCTGGCTTCTTTTATTTCTTATTCGTCAAAGTTTTCTCCCCGTTGGGAAGATCGCGCCGATTGAGAGCGTCGAATGAAATCGCGATAACGATTAACCAGGGGAGAACTGTAATTGCGTTTCCACGTCCATAACATTTGAAATGGTGTGCCGTGACTGTAGCGAAATAGCCCATAAGCTCCGTCTTTGGGTTTTCCTGCAAACTAAGGTAAATGCGTCGAAGGAATACTGCATTTAAAATGCAAGAAGGGAAAAGGAGGAGACCCATTCAAAAGACCCCTGGAATTCGGAAAACGACGCTTCAAATCTATGGCAGGTGGGAAATAATACGTGTATTACAGTGATCCAAATGAGTTTTTCCGTGCTCATGAGCATATTGTTATATATAGTAAATTATATGAGGATATTATGTTAAAATTATTCTAAATTAATATGTAGTTATTCCAAAAATAAAGCAGTTTCTGGCGTAACCTGGTGGAAAATCTTCATCTTGAAATGGAAAAATAAACAACTTGGCTTTTCCACATAGAAGCTATGTGGAAAATGTTCCATTTTCTGTTCTATTTTTCTATGTTCTGTTTTCTACCTGGAAAAGACAATTGTTTATTTTTAAATTTCAATAGTTATTCCATTGTAATATGATTGCTTACGTAGATATATATATATAGAAATATATGTATATATATATATATATAAAATATATACATATATATATTTATCTAAGTAAGCATATATTAGCATTAGCATATTTATATATATATAATATATATATACATATATATATATATAATATACATATATATATATATATATAAATAAATAGAAACTAAGTAAGCATTCATATACACATATATAGTATGCGCAGATTTATTATATATTTCCTTGATCTGATCAGGGGAGTCTAATGAGTAAACGGTTCACTGGTTATTGTTGAGGTAAATGTTCAAACGCCACTCTCGTACGGGCGTTCTATTGTAATGCACGGTTTAATAGTTGTTGAGTGTCACGAGGTATAGTATCAGAGCCAGGGAGTGCCTTACTTATTTTTCAAATTGAAAACATTCAGGTGAGCAAGGTGGATTTGGTTCCAGTGGAAGAGTTGGTACCTTCGTGTACGTGTTAGTCTGAAACGGCGCGGGAAAGGCATGAGCCGAGCAAGGTCGAACGGAGAGGGTATCTAATTAAGGAAACCGTTTAAGAAAGGCCACTCGCTATTGCGGGAAACGAAAGCGGAGGCTGCTGCGGGAAAAACGGATGAGATTAGAAGCGGACGTGGTGAGCTAGACGGGGAGAGAGAGGGTTACTATAACGTCCTAAGGAAGGCGGATCGGGACGACAGTTGGCCGAGAAGGAAAATTGGATGAGGCAGCGATTTGGGAGGCTGTAGGAAGGAAAGGACGTTTTTTAGGGCTTTTACAGATCTCCCTGAACGGTTCATCTTACTTCCTCTCCTTCTCCTTCACCGGACATCCACAACAGCAACACTTGGGGGAGAAGACGTCCCTCCGCCCTTTCCCCATCTCCCCCTCCCTCTGTCCTCATTCCGCTTACATCCACGACTCCTGATTCCGCTGTCTCTTCCACCACCCCAACCCTCCCCATTCCAACCCATTTCCACCCACCTTTAATCTTCAGTTTACATCTCGTCGATCTCGTCAACAATCGCAATATGAATGCAATCTACAGTATATCGGTCAGTCATGTAGGGAAAGGCATACTGAACCAAGTGGAAGAATTTTTCTATTCAGGCAGCAAGGTCTGTTGCGGTGGAAGGAGCAGAAGAGATATAGGAAGCTGGATAGCAAGTTCGAAGAAGGCTTCCTAACAGAACTAGCAACCACGAACGGCAAGCAGTACTAGCATAGATATAAGGAAGCCATTCCTTTTAACTTATACACGGGGTCTATTTCTCTATTGTTGTAACCTTTGGACTGAAAGTAAGGAAATTGGGAAGCAATGGGAAGCGTGTGTACCGATGAATGATGGAAATGAAATGGGCAGGCAGAGTAATGAAGTAATACTTCTGAGAGTGTGTGAGGAGAGGAGCTCATGGAGGACACTTACAAGAAGAATGGTGAAATAAATTGTAAAAACTGTTGAGGCATGGTAGTTTACTGAAGACCTTAATTGAAGGAAACACAAAGAGGAGAAGAATAACAGAAGAAGGCCAAGGTCCACCCACGAGAAGTAGGCGATGAAAAATATCGGTGGAAGGAGGTGTGATGGAATGGATAGATTGGAATATGATAGTTGGGAGATCTACTACAACCAATCCTTTGATCGATGGCGGCCAATTCCTTCAGGGTGCGAGGATCTGGGTGGCTCATGATTTTGGAGAACTGCCTTCCACGTCAGTGAAAACCCTACGCCGCGTTTCCTCAATTAGTAGACACACGCATTATGAGACTGCCTGAATTTTAGCTTTGTCATAATACACATACCCAAATTCACTAATTTAGTTCATACTACCCTATCCTTGGGTACTCCGTTGTCACAACGTTCCATTGCTTCTCTCTTGTTCTTGAGATTTCGAATATTCCTCGTCCTGTCCGTCTTTGCAATCAAATTCACACATGAATTCCTCGGTCAACCCCTTCCCCTCAATGTATCATTTACTTTTCGCCCACACGTCCATTTGTCATTGTACTTTCATTCATTTCTCCCACATGACAAACCAGCGAAACAAAACTCTTCTATACTCATACTGTTATCATACGCTGCGTACAATTAACATTCTTTCATGACCCAATCATACCTAAGTTCCATCTCTCCTATTTACGTGTATATCACAATCACTCATCAAGTACCATATGCCCACTACGGACAATTGAAATTTAGATTTGCATATCCTTTCATGAGAATATATTTGCTCAAAGCCATTTATGCTACTGCCTATTCAGCATTCATATTTTTACATTTCACATGAAATCATTCCTATTATATTATTAATATTGCAACTAACTCTTTCTCAGCATCGTTCGAACAGCTCCTATCCCCGACAAACAGTCCACTCAGTCATCTTGCTTCACTGCCTGCTGTGATGTGAGCGCCACGTCACAATACAAGTATGATTGGTGTGAAATTCTGTATCAATTATGAAAATTTCGAATATATATATATATATATATATATAGGCTATTGGCTATATCGATGTGATTGATATCCTATATATGTGCAAAGTAATTCTAATCGACTTTTTGGAATATTGTTTACTTGGAGTATTGGGTAATGGAGGTCCCAATCGATTTTTCGATATTTGGGGTCAGGTGGAAGAAGGGACCATCTAATCACAATCTCGCCCCAATAAAGACGTTTTTTTATCATCATCATCTTGTAACAATTTCACCTGATTGCACGGCCCTAACATAAATGTCATGTTGGCATATGAAATTCGACGCCATACTAATAATGAATTACAATGTTTGAAGCATCGTTACATTTTCTTCATTAAAGTTTGCCGATTTTTTATGAACGATCATGTACGTATTTTCTCTATTACGAACGAAGCATAAGACAGCTAGGATGGTCCTAAATGTATGGCTGCTGAGATTCATATTCATATTAAGGAAAAGAAAAAGATCGATAAATCTCTTGCTCTGTTTCCGTGTCTTTCATTTTATTCCAATTTATTTAAAAGTTCAATTCTGGTATTCATCACGCGGGGGGTGTAAACTTTTGCCTCAGTTGTACAGCACTTGCTTTCAGTAAGCCCGTTTAAAATTTATTACGAAACCCTTCATGGGTTTAACAACAACGGGGTAAATTCAACAGCCTCAGATTGTTTATTCCACGACTCGGGAGCGTCACTCAATCCAAATAACCCAAATAAATTTTATCCAAAGGACAGTGACCGGGATATTGTTAAATACATATGCAAGAGTAGCAATATAATTCATTTGTTAGGTGTATATCTGATGCCACTGCTATTATGTTGTGAAATTATTTATAATATCGGAACTAAAGTATGTTACTAGGTCACGCGAGGAAAACTTTTATGACCATTATGACCTTCAAAATTAGCTTCCAAAAGAATCTCAGATACGCATCAGGGTATACAAAATAAGATTGTCCCAAACTCTCAGCCTCACTGTCTTTAACACGGCGCGAGTGGCTTCGGGACGGAAATTTTAGGTGGGTGCCCTTAATGGGAAAAATGAGAACAGGTCTAAAGTATATTCCCTCAATTTTAAATCTCGGAGGATGCGTTAGAGACGATTATATTTGTGTGCTCCTCTTTTCACATTGAACCTCTTCTAAATTAAACTTTAAATTACCTTAATTTGGTAGACATACGTCCATTGTGGCCTCCATATACGTTGATGTTTTGTCAAAGGAAAAAATTGACCAAGAATTTTCATCATGTTTTTGATGTTCGCATGGTGGCAAAAGAGTTTCCCATTAGTCGGATGCATCAGGATACCGGGTGAGACAGTAATTTACTGAATCAAGCTCTCTGAACTGTGTGATACATTCAACTGAGCATGGGGATGATTCTGTCTTCTACTTGATCGCTATCGCAACTTCACGGTGCTCTGAATGGAAAAAGAAAAGAAATTTCTTCCCTCTCTGGGTAAAAGGGTCAAGAAAGTTCTCATACCGGAGGATATTAGTCGAAGCATGCGTCAGCAATATTTCTGGTGTTAAGGAAAATGTATTTATTTCTTGTTTCTAATTTCATACTAACCGTTGTAAAGACTAAAATAGCAATAATTAACAGAATAGATTGGGATGGAACTCTGTATGTTAAGTAATTTATAGACAGATAATTAATTTCGTTCGGGTTCTAATAAGGTTTTGAAATGGCAATTCAGGTTACATTTTACGACATTTCGGTGTACGTGTTTACTTATAAAAATTATTTTAATAAAGGAAGCGGCTATAAAAAATATTACGATGACGTCTCACGAAATACAACAATATTTAATGCTCAGAAAAGCAATAGAGTAGAATTTCTATATTTTGAAGAATGAAAGGAAAAAGAAACGCAAATTTTGCACAATCTGAAGCTTTGAATTAAATCACCAATCTTACTTTTATGTGGAGGGTAAATGATAAAAAGAGTTCGATTGATTATTTATCATTCCATTTTGAAATTTTGTATGAGCGAATTTAGTATCAAGAACCTCTTACTCTGTTCTTTCATGTGCAGATATATTTTGTGCGAACATCATTAATGAAAAGCTTCATTAATTAAGATAATTTTGCTCTATTGAAAACTTTATTATTAAATGAGGAGTAATTTCGCTTTGCTGAAAGCGTACTCGAATTTTTATTTCATTCTCTTAAAGGATTGATAAAACAAAAATTGAAAATTTTCATCGAAAATAAAATGAGCCCGAATAAATGACATAATGTCCACAGTACACCAAAATAATGTTTCTGGCATTTTCATTTCCTAATTTTGAAAATTATGGATTTAAAATGAAAATGTACATACGTCCGAAAGAGTAACAAAAACCAATCGAAAGAAAAATGAAAAAGGAGGAGTATTATCGAATCCTAACAAATAAAGTATTCTCAGGATAAAATCAAAGGATTATTTTTAATAATTGTGTCATTACTTACTCTCAACAAATTGAAGAAATTTGGAAGCAATCATGACACGAATATTGAATGAACTAGTCCAATCTAAGCAGTTTCCACTGCATTTAACCATATACTCGGAATGAGCAAAATTTAATCAGATCATATAAAGATTTAACATCAAATTTGATAAAAATTTTAAAGTAATTTTTTCATGAGATGCTACAAGAAGAAGCACCATAACGCTAAAAAGGATATGAATTTGAAAATATTTTCGCAATATAATGCTACCAATTTTTCACAATTCACAAATATTTTTGCTGAAAATTAAACCAGCTCTGAAATTCAGGACGGTGAGCAAATTTGTCAACAACATGCTGTGTCATTTTTATTGTATACCATTCCAATCCCATTAAGTAGAAAAGCAGTCGATCGTGTTAGATGCCCTAGTGATTGTACCCAAGTAAATTAGATCACAGATTGATTTAAACGCAAATAAAAGAAGCAAGCGAAGTGGAAACGTATGTCAGCAAGACCATTAAATTTCTCCCAACTTTCACTTCGAACAACTGCCGATGTTCACTGAGAAGAATGCCACTGCACGTCATTTGTGGCCTGAGGACCATAAAGCACGGATCATCAGTCAGCAATTGGTATACAATAACGGTGGTTGAAGTACTTGATGTTAGTAAGAAATAGCGAATCAATTGTTTACATGGATTTGAGCATTGCTAAATGTTGGGAGACAAAATTGTAGCATGTTGCTCCGAACGGTAACTGGTAAAATATTATTATTGGAATCGACAGCGTGGCAATTTTTAATGATTGATAAAGTTTTAAAGTATTCAAATTATTCCTTTTCGACATAAATAAATATTATGAACACGTTTTCATAGATAGAAATTGGAAATCCTGAAGAATATAATTAGTAGGTAACAGAACCGGTCCGGTTCCCCTCCCAAAGTACATAGCAGTTGACGGACATTACATCTGCTCGCCGTAAATCTTCTCTTTCGGTGCAAATACCTCATTGTAATGACATACTCGGGTTAAATGGCATACCTTTCACAGAAGGTGGCTCCGGCCACGTCTCGCGCAAGGGCGCTTTCTGGGCAGCTGTTCGCTATCCCTTTATAGATAGCCAACCTTGTGTCACCCATTTCAGTTCACCTCATAATATTGAACTTCTGAATCGAGATGTGTCTCATTTGGAATCATAGATTCATGGATCTCAAACTAAAAGATTTGCCGTCACCACTTTACATTTCAATGCACAATGGTAAGGTCGTGTCAAGTAATACCTATATAAAACCATTAATTCGCTGCCAATAAGGAATTATATTTGCCTTTGTCATAATGGCTTTTCATAATTGTGAAAATAAGTGGTACATGACCAAAGAATGCACAGTAATAGAACCGAATTCAATCATGACTAATAATACTTGCAAAATCCAATGCGCATTGCAAACATGATAGACTGATAAAAGTGTAAGAAACAGTATTTGCAGATTATTTCAAATAATTATATTCATTGCTTCTGGAATTGGTAACGTTTTTCTTTGGCTGATAAAGCTACAATGTCAAACTTTACCTCATCTTCTCTTTCCCTAAAGTGTACTCCAAAACTACTTACAAGAGAGATTATTTATCCGTGATATTTCTCCGGTATCAATTTCTTATATTTTTAAAGGGACTCATATTAACTGTGCGGGTCGCGTGGTCTAGTGGGTAGAGCGTTGGACTACTGAGAGGAGAGTCCCGGGTTCGATTCCCGGGCAAGGCACCTGCAGCTCCACCCAAGCTAGTTGATTTTTCGCGTACCAGATCTTCCTGGGAATCGGCACAGGGAAAGGAACTGGCCCCCCCTACCCTGATGTGTGAATATTCACACGCCGTCGGGCTTGGTACATGGGTGAGCTCTATCATCACCTACTAAACCGACCTTCGGGTTGATTACTGTGTTTATGGTTTTTTTTATATTAACTGTGTTGCAAATGAACAGCGTCCTCGACATTTCAATGATCCAGATAATGAATAACTATTTGACACATTGATACTATTCGATAGCATCATCATCAGTATTTCAATTCTAGGATTGGTGTACTGCAACCACTACATTCTACTCTTATTAGAATCCAAGGAATAGCTGCATCTTTTAGGGAGAATAATGTGGTGGTTTCCCGTTGCCTTCTACATCGCAGTACTGCGGCCAATTTTATGAACTTCACTCTCGCCCGCAGCTGTGGCATCTGATGTCGGGCCGAACCACTCGATCAGCACCACCAGTGTCTAATGGTGAAACGATGAACGATTTCGATAGCATAGTAGACATCTTTATTATAGATAGCAGATTCCTTTTGAATCAAGAATTATTACACTTCTGGAATTTGAATAAGTAGGAATCAATAATTTTCGATAAAAATGATTTCATTACCAGTAGAATTTAATGAGAGTTTTGGAGCTTTTTTCTATTTAGAATTTTTGATTTTTTTATTTTCATGAAAATAATAATCTTAATCCCACTTGACTTCCGAATAAGTTTCCACTTTTTGGCTGTTGAAATTAACGCTTTATACAATTTGCTTGTTCGCGATAAGATAAATTTATACCAGTTTTAAGATTACGTTGTGCATGTTTTCATAAACGTTATTCAAAGAAATACTTGGAGGGTGCGTCATTGGGAATTAATATCCTAATAATTTATATAAAAAAGTTTAGAAAACTTTGAACCAAGGCAGTTGTGATGAAAATTAAAACTTCAATCAGCACTATTAAGGTTTTTCTTTTGTCGTTAATTCCGTACTTACTACTCTGTACCTCTCTCAAAAAAACTCTTGGTTTTGATAAATTCATTCGCCCCCCTTCTATGGAAATATCCAATAAATTATTATTAGGCAATCTACCGGTTAAGGTATGTGTTTGGATGGACACAACCATCAAATAAATATCTTGTGATTCATAACAAAACACAATCCAGCAACCTAATCTATATCAGGTCCCTCTTCATCTCGGTGTACTTCTTTCCTTCCTTCATCCCATCCAACATCCCTATCCTGTTCCTGCCCTTTCCTCGCTTGCCCAACATTCTCCCCTCTATTACCGTCTTCAACATCCCACTACCGCTCAATACGCCTTTCATCCATTTTCCTGCCTCTATAGTATTTCTCTCAACAAACCCCTCTCCTCACCCACCATCTCCAGTACTTCCTCATTTATCCAATAAATATAGTATGACAAATGATGAATGCAACATTTTCTCACCGAAAGGACGCCTATAGCAGTCTGGATTTATGAGTAGGTGCAGGGGAGTATCATGGGTGAATTATGGACTACTTCAAATAGTTTTGAAGGTGCTCGGATTAATTATTACAATGAACAAACCTTAAAGTAAATTGAATAGTAATTCTCCTTCCTCATTTTGGTATACTTCGACTTTCATTTGCATGTAACCGGATGGGTCGCGTCTCGGTTTCAGTACTTCGCATGGCCCACGCATTTTAATCGTTCATTTTTTTTTTGGCTAAAACACGTTATAAAGTATCAACCGATTTCATTAAGAACCATTGCATTGCAAAATTCATCATCGACTTCGGTAGTATCAAAAGGAAGGGATCAGCGCTTTTCACGTCGGGGTGAAAGCAATGGTCACTCATGGTGATCTGATAGGCCCACAGATAAAGTGCAAGAAAATTTGTGGAATATGACCGCATATAATTGCGCAAAAATAAAGCCTTCGCAATAATACATGTACACTAATGTACACTGTATACTAATTAAGGGGCAATGTAAAGTGAGTGATCAATATAGTAAATTTGTATGTCCACTCACCCCATCAGAATTAAGAATTCGATCCTCTAGCGATTTGAATTTCACCCTGTAATTTTCGAGCATAGTTCTTAAGGCCTCGTAGGAAATTTTATGCTGTTTAGATTAGTTTTTGCACATGGGACTTGAATCATAACCTGTAATTTCAAAATATTTAATTAATATACCACAATATTAATCTTCTAATCACCATTAACATAGACCTCGACTTTTAATTGAATTGGGTCAGATTTTTGGCGAAAGTTATTCCACGGCGCGTATTAATTAAGAAACAGCAATGTTGAACACCACATTTAATTTAAAATTTGAACATCAGACAATAGTTCTACATTGATAAGAACAAGTTTAATGATTGATGATATTTACTAAAGGATAATCAACTAATACCTCTCAATCACACCGAATGTTTTCTCTTCAGTAACACGCTCTACAGAAAGGCACAGAATTTATGCAACTAGAACGTCAATGTGGAAGAGTGTCCCATGCTCTTAAGCTACATTCAAACTGTCAGCTAATTATTAAACCGCGACTCGTGATCGTATCAAATCATGTAAGTAAAAACTCACATGATCCGATACGACCGTACCGTAAAATTGGGTCATTCCCTTTAGAGATTATAACCAAATTCTTTAATTTCATAACTCGAAATACGACATGTGCTCGTACATGCATGCAAAGATCAAAATAACACTAATAATAATTTAAATAAGCAATAGGATTTCTACAATTCACTTTTGTTTGGAGTTATTTCCAATGGTATCCTAAACAACAACACAAAGCAATTTCCTATCATCAGTAATGATCTCTGAATAAATTATTTGAATGGCTGAGGAATTAAAAACTCGTCCTCGAGTGCCCTCGGTATAGCAGCATGGTGATGTCCACGACTGTTGACCTTGATGTCGTGGGGTCGATTGCCGGTTTAGTTGACGCTAATTTGCTATTGATAAAATTTATAAATTTTGTTATAGGTGCGCCGTGACTAATCCAAATATTTGTTTTGCTCTAAAGTACTCTTTTTAACTTGTAATATAAATTGTGTTATTAGGATTAATTTTCATTGGCTTATAAAGGATCTTTACCAAGATACACCGACACAGATTTCCGAGTAAGAATACACAGTAACTTCTTGTAGAATGTTTGAACTTTTATCGCATTTGCAGCATGAATCCATCTCATCCCTAGTGTTCCATCTATGGCTTATGTGTTTCTGATTGACCTTGTTGTTATTTGAAGTTTATAATCCGATGTGAATGATTAAAACTAGGCTATTTTGGGGCGATTGCTGAGTAAAAAAATTGAAATGCATTTGAGACCCACGATAATTATACTTCCTTTAGAGAATTAAAGCCTTTTATCGGCACAGTAAATAAACGCCAACACAAATTTGGAACCGCCATGGACGTAAACTTGAATGCGCTTCGAATGAATAAGTACTTCTTTCCGGACTTCTGTTTGGGTTCTCTTCTCCGATGACGAGGTCGTAGACACTCTTTTCCTTGAACTTCCAAGCATCGGGGGTAGTATGGAATGAGGAAACGGACGCCGCCGCATAAAATTTCGCCATGAACTTTCCCGCATGACGACCAATTGAAACCCTGGACATAATTATTCTCCATGGAAACGAAGCCGCGTGGGAAAAGCGCCCCTAGGGGAGGTTGCTGCTGAATATGATTCCTATGAGAAGCGATTCCGTCCCCAGTCACGAAAACTCTCACCGTGGAATCATCAAAGGTAATGAATCGATGAAAGCCTCCGCTCCGCCAGCCACACAAGGGAATAGTTCAAGTGGCAGCCCACTTAATGGACACAAGAAGAGACGATGATTTGGGCTACTTCGAGCGGCTGATGCGAGCGGCGAGCATGTCTTAACCCGAGTTGAATTGGTGGGCGGGAGAGTCATGGCGCGGGATGGGATCGGTGGGTGGGGGGGGTGGGAGGAGGCGAGCAAGAAGAAGGGGGTGAACCCTGTGATTAATCCATCTTAACCCCACCCGTGAACCCCTCCCCTTCCCCCCGCCTCGAGGGGAAACGGACCAAAACCCTCATATAAATGATAGCCCACGATGAAAAGTGGGTCCTTTCCCGCTCCCTCTTTTCAACCTCCCGCCTCCGCTCCCCCCTTGCCGTCTCACGCCATTGACATAGTTCAGGGTTGAGTTGTAAATGCGCGCCAGCCGGTAAGACAGGGTATTCTATTGTCTTTAAATGTTCCCGGTGGGAAATGAGCGTGGGAGGGGACCGAGGAGACGGGGGAAGAGGAGGGAAGAAGGGAGGCATGCGGTGGTGTCAGTCGGGTTAAGGCGGGAAGGTAGAAGGGGACACCACGCATGTGGATGTGCATCTCTTGTTTCAACGCGGTGCCGGCGGCGGCCCACCGTGGCGGGAGAGAGCGAGCGGAGAAGTACCTCCTCAAACAAGCGCTATTGCCATCCCAGCCCAACCTCCTCGCTCCGGCAGCCCTACCCCCATTCGTGGCATAGACCCACCGCCTCCCGCAGCTCTCCCCAAGCCCCCTACCTCCTCCCCAAGTCGTATCTCCCCTCCCCCCCCATCCCACCCCCCCCGAGCGTACTCTTGTTCGGCGAGGATGTAGGTAAGTGGGATTTCCAACCCATCCCCCCCATTCCCGCCCCGCTCGACACCTCGACTCCTCCCTCACACCCCTCCTCCACTTCAGCCTCAAAATCCCATTCCGTGAGCCCGAACCTCCCTCTCCGCCCCAACCCTCCCCCCCCCTCCCCCTCCGCGACCACAACCTTTCTTCCTCCCCCTCCTTTCCTTCCCACACGAACATAACGGTACGCGGTTTTCCTCTGATTCCACGCTCTTTTAGTCGAGTGGAGCGAAGACTTTCGTTGTGTGCGAGAGAGGCCATCATCATCCCTCCCCCCTCCACCCCGTGAGCCTCCCTCTCCTCCACCGTGAGCCTCGGCGAGGAAGGCCCGGCGTGGCTTACCGAGCCCCCCCCTGCCTCCGGAGCAATCTGTTTCTGAGATTCCGCTCCGCGCGGCAGATGCCCCCGGAGGATGGTTCAATCTGAATTCGAGAGGAGGTTGGGGACGTATATAAAACGAAAGCCCGGACCACTCCGGACGGCAATGTGAAACGATATAAATGACACGTTTTGGAAAAATTATTTTTTTTTTTTAACTAGTCACTAATACGTCGCTCCCGTGATGGTTTTCATTCGGGACGAGCTCTCGGGGGAGGAGAGGAGGAAAGAACTCGAGATTTTTCGTGGCGGCTTGTCTCAGGAGCGGCGGCGTCGTCCCGGGTTATTGGATAACGCCGATAAATCTTCCGAAATGAGGGTCACACAACTTTCTCGCGTTGGCATTAAAGGGGGGAAAAATCCCAAGGTCCTCCGTCCCTGGTGTATTTACAACCGGCGCTTAAAATGAAATGCTTCCTTCCATTAGAAGTATTGCGCGCGTAATATGTAACGTGTTTAGAGGTTTGAGAATTGCCTTCCAGAAGTAAATGTACTTCTTTTATTTTTCAAATGCCACGGTTTATCTTGCACAAGGAGCTTTAAAAACGTATTCAATTTGAAATCAAGTAGTTTAAAGTCTTTTGAGGTCAAAGACTTAAATCGACATTTTTAAAGTTATCGTACACGAAGGACCCGGAAATTATTATTCATCAGACAATTAACTTATTAGGCTGAGAATGCGGAGGTTGGAACACGATGCTTCCTCTTTTATGATTCTAAGATTTTCTGGTTTCCCGTGTTTCTGATGCGTAATGCTTAATTTCGATATTACCATACGTAATTATGAGTCTCGTATAATGTTCGGTTAGTAAATATATATAGAAGAAGAAAAGAAAAGAGGTTTTATCAAGCAACTAACATTGATGTTCTTCTATGATCTTGGTGATAAATATATACTCGGATATTACAGTGTCATTATTTAAAATGGGTTCAAATAGTCGTTGAATTGTCGAGGATTATTATTATTAGGTAATCTACCGGTTAAGGTAGGTTTTTGGATGGACACAACAACCAAATAAACATTTTGTGACTCCCCACCTATTAACTAATCTATATCAGGTCCCTCTTCATCTCTGTGTACTTCTTTCCTCCCTTCATCCCGTCCAACATTCCTATCCTGTTCCTGCCCTTACCTCGTTTGCCTAACATTCTCCCCTCTATTACCTTCTTCAACATTTCACTACCGCTCAATACGCCTTTCATCCATCTTTCCTGCTTCCATAGGATTTCTCTCAACAAACCCCTCTCCTCACCCACCATCTCTAGTACTTCCTCATTTGTTTTCCTTTCGGTCCATTTCACCTTCTCCATTCTACTCCACACCCACATTTCAAAAGCCTCCAATCTACGTCTATCCTCCTGCTTCAGTGACCACGTTTCCGCGCCGTACATAGCTACGCTCCATATCAGAGTTTTTACGAGTCTTGTCTTAACATCCCTACTCAACGTCCCCGTCATCAACTCCCTCCTCCTTGAGAAAGCCTCCTTGCCTAGCGCAATTCTTCTCCTTACGTCCCTACCACTTTGACCGTATTGGTCCAAAACACTTCCGAGATATGTAAACTGCTCTACCTGCTCTATTTTTTCCCCGCCTATTTTAATATTTAGCTTAGCCTTTTTCTTTCTGGGATATCCAACTCATAAACGATATCATCAAAGCATAAAGAGATATTTTTAATACAACTTTTATTTTCGCACGGCTGCCATATTTTTTACTCCTAGTCCCAAGCCCCCAGTTTCTGGCGTCTGGCACCGTGTAACCCAAATACCTAATCTAACGTGGGAGAAATTATTTACCAAAACCATGAATTCTACTTACGTGCGTTATCTCAGTGGTAACGATTAGAGGAGATTTTGAACTCCTCTTTTCGCATTAACTTCTCATTCGTATTAAACCCGGTGGAGTAACAGTCTAAACCGTAAAACATCACAACAAAAGGCGCCCAGCGGGAAAGAGATCTCCTGATGTGCAGGGGAAATCGCCAAAGGGAAGAAACAACACTGATCTTAAATCAGTTAATCTAAACCTACTTCCAAGTCCCTTTTGCTTCTTCAAATTCGGTAATATTCCTTGCACTGCTAAATTAATAATTTGGATAAATTTTCCAGAAAATGAAATTAATTTTATGATAATTAGACCCTGAATTGTAAAGAGTCGATTCGTATTCGTTCTAATTTAACCATTTTCCGTTATTTTTCTAGGTTATTCTTTATTTTAAAAGTAATAAAATAGCATTTTAGTTTTTGCTGGAAATACTGGACAAATTACATCCATTGTCTATAAAATACAATGCTTTTCTTTCGAGCCCTTTCAAATTGTTAAAAAAAATACGCTGAGTTTAAGAGATTCTAATTGACTGCAGAGGTGGTTCTCGGGTTTGACTGGAGCGAAGTGAAGCTCCCGAAGACGCTCCCTGCAACGGGAGAGAAACATTGAGCCAAAAATGTCTCTCACGCAGTCTAACCCGAGAACCACCTCTGCATCTTTCAATAGCTGCGAAAGCCTCCGATCTGCATTCTAAGTGACTGATGAAAAATAAAACCGATTTTAATCAAAGTGCTTGATGCATCATTGATGTCAGTATGGCTTAATAAGTAAGTAATTGAAACTAAAAATATATTTCTAACAGTTACTCCTTCATACACGAATTTTCTAGTAGAATCAGATTTTTCCAAATAATATATTATTAAGTATTACATGATGTTTATATATATATTGCTCATTTAACAAGTTTAGAAATGGCAAAGAAACATTTTATGACCAAACCACTGGAAAATTCCTTTCCGTAGACAAAAAGTGAAAAGTTATTACCGAGTTCATGTAATCAATATTTAAACCATAGTAGATATTATAAATCCACCTGATTTATCCATCCAGCTCATAAGCTTTCGTCAAGTCGAAACTATGATTGGTTGTTTAGGAATATCTTGTTGCACTGAATTTTTCTCCTGCAATTCGTTGGAAACAAAAAAAACGAATAAGGAAGAAAATTCCATTGTATTGTCGTCCCCTTGTGAATACTTATTACCAGTAAAATATTGTGATAAACCCGAATGCCATAAACGAAAACCTTCATCCATGGAGGTATTAAACATTATCGTAACGCAACGTCAATGTAATGACATAGTAATCAAAAAGATTACTAGAATCCATCTTCAAATGATTCACTGACTTTCGGGCCAGGAACATCTAGCCTGGAGCCTGGAAAGTAAAAAAAAAACATTTAACGATAAGTTGGCAAGTAGATATTTGATGCTTAGAAATATTTATTTTGATGTTCAGTGCATCGGATCAGTATAGCACCCGGTTCGCTGGAATTTAAATGCAATTAAATTGAACAACCGAACAATGACGGATGGCAGGGTACGGCAGTTTTCACTCTTAGCACTTGGTAACTTTCTCTAAGGAATCGCAAGAAGACATAATCTTGACTACTACGGACATATTTAAAGGGCTTGTAATCTTTTGAATTTAAATATGTGAAAATCGCGAGGTGCTCTGGAGGTAGGAAGGAAAAAGTTTGCGAATAAAAAAAACGGACAGCTGCAGTAGTCAGTCTTAACGACTCCTCAAGAGATCGATCTGAGGATACCTCGAGTTCAGATGTTCTATTCCTTAAGAACCTCCATTTTCTTCAAGCCTTTTGTAGAGAAATTTCCAAGCAAAGGGCTATAAACTCGATCAGTTAACTTCGGTGTTTTTTTCATTCTTCATTACCCTCTGGCAGAAAGTCGGAGGACTTTCCTTCAGGGGTGCGCAGAGCTAGATTTTAGCTCGACCTATGATGTGGTCATTGACGTTTTTGTTGATGCACTCTGTTTCAGTGAATGACTTCAGGTTCTTGACCATCGTTTGTTTCTTATCCTTCCAGGACCTCACCAGTTCGACATGTGGAGGACAGCGGCATGAAGCCGCTGCCCCCATCGCTCCGAGCAGCCCTTCCCACCGCCGGCTCCGCCACCTACAACTCCCGCCCCTTGCTCTCCAGAGGGTGATAGGAGAGACATTCCGGGGGCCGGCCGTCGCCGCCGTCACCCCTGGATCCCCCGTGGCTCAGCCCCTCCGCCGCAGCCACCGCCCCCGCCCGACCCGCCCACCAAACGATGAAGTTCGAGACGGACTGCGGCCCAGTGGATGCACTGCTGAGCTGCTGGGGCGGCGAGGCCACCGCCCACCACGGCCTCCTCCTCGCCACATCCTCCGCCGGGGGCAACGTTCCCGCCGTGGGTCCTCTGGGGTCGGTGGGCGGCGTAGTCGGGGGCGCGGCGGTGGGGCAGGCGGGCGAAGAGAGCCTCCAGCAACACCACTTGCACTACACATTCGCGGAGGACTCTGGACCAGAGGAGGTCAAGACAGAATCAGACTGTGCCTCAGCTAAGGCGACCATGGACGTCCTGGACAGCCTCCTAATGACCACCTCATCTTCCTCACCACCCACCTCGTCATCGCCGGGAGGGGGACAGTTCGCGGAGCTCAAGCCTCTGCCCCCCTTCCACACGTACACCGCCTCTCTCAACGGAATCTACGCCCCACAGCCCCCCAGACACCACGACCAGGCGCCCTCCCCGCACAGCACGCTCGACCCGAGATGCGGGGGCGACGGAGATGTGGCGGAGGAGGCGTACAAGGGAGCAGAAGTTTACTACAGCGAACCAGTTGTCGTTTCCTCCTCGGGGGACCACCTCAAGGGGGTTTCGGTAGTTGAGGCGGACCAGGGAGTCGAGTACTTACTTCCCCCGGACATTGAAGACATTGCGGCGATCATTGGGAACGCAATAGCAGACACGACGGTCCCTGGAGCCGGCGGCGGAGGCCCCGCAGCGGCCCAAGTCGCCGCCAACGGGGGCGGTAGTGCCGGGGGGAACTCGGATGGTTGGATGGACTTGGACGCGTGGATAGATACGGCGTGCGTTGTGACATCCGGGGACCCCGGGGGCGGAAAAGCCCCTACGGACGCCCTCAACGAGTTAGCATCCCAATTCGCCGCCGCGGCGGCAGCCGCGGCCAACCAGCAACACCAATCAATGGCGCCCACGTCTACACTCCAATCCCTCCTCAACCAGGGCGTCCCCCAACATCAACAGCACCATCAAAACCACATAACATACCAACAACAAATGCAAATACAACAGCAGACGCAGGCGACGCAGCAGCAGCACCAGATTACCGTCCACAAGCAGCGTGACCAATACTCGCAACCACACCACCACATGCCCCTCCTACAAAGCAGGCTGCAGAACGGAGCAGCAACAGTGGTCAAGATGGAAGCCTTCGCGGTGGAATACGACCCTCCACCCCCTCTGTATCTGATAGGGAATGACATGATCCCCCACACCACACACGGAGGTAGCCCGCCCGGACTCGTGCAGAGCACGACAGCGGAGAGTCCCACGGCACCTTCATCCTCGTCTTCAGCATCGCCGGGTCGGTTCCCCACCTCGCCCAGGAAGTACGGCCGGGGAAACAGTCTCAAAGCCGCCGCGGGTTCCACCACCGCGGACTTCGGCCCATCGTTGTCCGACCCCTCGGGGAACGCGGGAGAGCACCCCGCGGGGTCCTTCCCCCCTCCCGGTAAGAGCAAGAGCAAGAGCAGATCGAAGAGTAGTAAGAGCGGCAGGGGCGGCAGCGGCGGAGGCGGCGGTGGCGGGCAGGTCGGAGGAGGCGTGCCGGAGGCGGACGGGGGTTTAGGCGCTTACCCAGACGGAGGTCTCGGGGGAGGGAAGGAGAAGCCGGTCCACAGGTGTGGGATCTGCAACCGGGGATTCCTCAACAAATCGAATATAAAGGTCCACCTCCGAACCCACACGGGTGAAAAACCGTTCAGATGTGACACGTGCGGGAAGGCGTTTCGCCAGAAAGCCCACCTCATTAAGCATCAGCAGATCCACAAAAGGGTGGGCAGAGACTGAACAAATGCAGAGAGCTAAGAGAATAAAAAAAAATGAGCGAAAAAAACAATTGGGAAAGATGGTCGCCATCTTGTTTTTCATCGAATGCCATTACGTCAGGGTTTTACTAAATCCAATGCGAGAGCGTTAATATTTCATTTTACACCTTTCACTTGGAAAGTCACTTGGAAGGAAACTTAACAGGTGATCCCTTCTACCAAGAAAGGGCATTCTGTTGTAAACGACGCACTGGGCCAAACGGTGGAATGAATCCGGGTAAGCAAGGGACAGTGGCGCCCAACGGGGCGCAGTGACGCTTATATATAATATAAATATGTATAGATGAAAATATCCTCCGAGTGTCGTTTGATTTTTAATCGTCTCGGTTCGATCTCTTTGAAAATTGGCGGAGGGCGGGACTCTCCGCCTTTTCACGCCAAAAAAAAAAACAAAGCCGCGCAAGGAACCAACAGCGGAAGTGCGACAACGATTGATATCGCAGTCGGTGGCTCTGGTCACACAGCAGAGGAGAGACAGACAGTTCATGGACGCCGCCATACCTCTTCGACTCTAAAACTGGAATCGACTAAAAAGAAGTAGTCTTTTTTTTATGATTTAATTTAGCAGTGTATAAAGAAAAAAAGTACCATTGTTTTGAAGACAAAAATATATTTTTTTATGAAAAAAATATTTTTCAAGAGGTGTTTACTATTTAAACGACGGGGTTTAATGGAGTACGAGACATGTGGCGTGCTCCTTACGGTTCCAATGAATTGTTTGAAACTACATGTGTTACTCGTGCAAGAGTGATTAATTTACCTTTTGCTGCAGAACTCTTCACCCATCATCATCTATCCATACAACCCCTTTGACCATTATTATATATTGCACCCTATATTCCTTTCCTTTGTCACTCCCATGGGCCAATTTCCTTTCATCATGTACATATATATATCGACGAAACACACATCTCTCTTCTTTCGAAACTCCACTCCTGTTAATTATTATTATAATGTCGTCATCATCATCATTATTTTTATTATAATTATTATTAAAGTAATAAGAGTTCATCATCATCAAAATCCTAACGATTGGAATTGCTATACTTATAGAATTGTTTTTTTTTTAAGGATGGCTCACAATACAGCACGTGGTCGTTGTCTCCTCGTTATCTATCATCCGGTTTCTTATCTCTTTTTTTCATCTGATGAACTAAGCCAGCTTGTCTCCCCACACCCTTAACTCACCTCCCAACTCCAACCTGACCTCTATCTCTTTCTTTAAAGGTTAGGCGGACACGGCCGCGTGAGTGAGTTGATTTGGTGACGGGCTCCACCTCCTTTTAACTCTTTTTTTTTTCGCCACCCATACCTCTCCCTCACCCCATTTTCCCAACCCCTCTCAATCTCATCCACTTATCTTAACGTTCCAACCAGACCCGTGGACCATTTTGTGTTATCCACCACCTCTTCTCTCTCCTACCGTACTCCTGGAACCCAGAAACAAAATGGGCCAAGAGGGGTTGAAAAATCACCCCTCATGAAGGGCATGCAATATTTTTTTTTAAAATCCCGATTGATGCTACTAAAAAAAATATGTCAGTATTCTCTTGAATGTGTCTTGTTGTTTCTTGTGTACCCTTTGTTATTCCAATGTTTTTTTTTGTATAAAGAATTTTGCTAGCTAAAATATATATATATCTTTCTGTGGTTAAGATTCCTTTTTTTTGTTTTTTTCTTGAATTCTGTCTCTATCATAATCTTTTTTTTACTCACAAAAATGTTTGGGAAACCCTTTTGTCCGCGGACGATTAACACTGGTGCCCAAAGGAAGAAATCTTCACACCACTGTCATCGTCCTTAAACACACCAACAGTACAAAGGTAGCGCTACTATGCAACACAAAAAAGTCAAGTTTGACACATTAATACCTGTCAAAACTAAGTCACTCTTCACTTCCTACGTCTTTCTTATAACTCAAATGGAGAAGGTGAAAAATACTTCCTCTGAATCTATGCAATTATTTTTATTTGTTTAAGTGAAGGTGTGGTTTGATGTGATCGTATGTTATAGAATCGTCATGATTTTCATGAAATATTGGTGATACTGAGAAGACTGACATAATTAGTTACCATAATGATAAAAAAATATATATATTTCCCGTTGTTTCTTAATTGGATTGTTCCGAGCGGAGATGTAGTGATTTTATTGTTTTGTACTTAATCATGAATGTTTTGAATTGTTCATATACAGGTGAAAAATACCCATGGCCCCGAGTACCACACTGACGGACCAATTTCACAAGACTCAGCACCCGGTACCATTTCATTCTATGATATACATGCAAGTACACAGAGCGCAAATACATTTTATCATCGTCCATTGACTTTTCAGTGGCGTAGTCTAACATCGAATGTCTTGTCAATTAGAATTGTTCACTAACAGGTATGTACTATAGTCATATTTGTGCCTCGGATAGCGATAATTGGGCGAAGATATCTACATTGTGATATAATCGGTTCCCAGAAACTATCTGCATCCACCATACCTGCTCTAAACATGAGCACGCATGTGATTAACGAGGATCCTGAGCATTTTCCGGAAGAAAATCATAATATACTATCTTTTTCCATGTGGAAAAAGGGAAATATGGATGAATAATACTTATGAGTGCATGAACAACGACCGGATTTCCAAAAGGACAATTTAAATGACATAACATTTAAATTAGAAAGTACCTAAAGGAGATATAAATTCTGAACTTCTCCCGAACCGAGAGGAAATTTGCGGATGCGGAATGAAAGAATTCTCCCCGCAGAAATCATCAAGTGGCAACAACGTTTTGGAGCCGAGATTAATTTTCGTCCGAATGCCTTCCAACTTCTACCACGACAAAGGAGATAATGACTGAGCTTCACAAACGCAGATGTTAGCTAACGAGAGAGGAACGAGGGGAGATCGTCCTTGTTGGCCGCTTTGAAGGTGAACCGCCAGGATTTTCATGAGAGTAAAAGAGTCTCGCACGGACGGCATACTGAATGCAATCTCCGCACAAGAAAAAAAAAGCACACTCGAAGAGAAATCCGTTTCCTCTTTTCTTTGAGAGACCGATGAAAAAAATTTAAAAGGATGATAAAATATATACCTACAGTCTTAAGGAAGGAGGAAGAGGATCATTTTCCTTGTCCACCCGAAGAGCAAACTGGTGCCGCGCGATTTCTGCGCTCGGCACGGGATGTACAACAAAGATGCCCTTCGGCGGAGCCTTCCTTTTGTGTTTTGTTGTCATTTTTATTTCGTCTCTTTTTCTATTTCGTGAAGTCTCGCTTCCCCAACCCACCAACACCTCTCCCTCACCCTCCGATCCAACACTCGCATGCTCTCCTCTCGGATGAGTCGTGTGGTCGGATTGGAGGAAATGGGGCGAAGTCGGACGTCCTCTCCGTGGAGTGGGTCAGTGGGAGAAAAGTGGAAAGGGGGGAGGCTCCTTCTTGAGGAAGGGGGACGGGAAGGGGAGAGATTTGAGCGTTGGGGGTTTGGGGCGGGGGGGGGCGTGAAAACTGTGGGGGGATGGGGGAGTTGGAGGGAAGAAGGGGAGTTCGGAGGGAGATGGCCCAGATGGCGGGAATCTTGCATTCACACACACAACAACGAACGATGCCCACCCCTACCTCCTCCGCCGCTCCACTCACGGAACCAAAGGAGTGGGGTAGTAAGCTCTACCCACCACCACCGCAGCCAACCGACCGCCGCAGCCGCCTCCACAACCCCCTCCACCCACCACTCTCTCACTCGCCCGACTCCCTCCCCCCACCTTCCTCCTTTGGGAAAACGATAGAGGTATGGGGATAGGAGATGCCTCTCTTCCTCTCTCTCTCTCTTTCTCCCTCCCTCGCACTTGCCCCCTCAACCCTCCATCCAAAACCCCACCGCCTGGCTTCCCGTGACCTTGTTCCGTGACACACTTCTGCCCTCAGCCAAGGACGTTGCTCCCGCGTCGGCGCTCTCCTTTCGAGCGGGCGACGGCGGTGGTGGAGCGGAGGATGGGACGTCCCAGCATGCACCGCGGCTCAGGGAAGGGGGGCGGGGGATAAGGGGGAAGGGTTGGGAAAAGAAAGATAACACGCGTGCCCCACCACGCAGACCAAGTTTTTTTTCTCTCTCTCCCTCTCTCTTAACCTCCCTCCAATGCCCATCACCCCCACCCGACATCTCCTCCTCCCGATACATTCGAGATTTCTACGCGAACCAAGTATATCGTGGCGACACGCGCGGTGTGGCCCTGCGGGAATAGAAATAAAGGGAGTGAAAAAAATAACGAACGCACGCACGCATGCGGCGGGCGCTGCGTGAAATGTCTTTGGCTCGACCGCCGCCGTCCGGGAGCACGGAAGGCTCTGTCCCCGAGTCGACGTGCTCTTAAGCCAAGCTCGTCGTTCCTCCTCCCTTGGTCAGAGGTTCACCCAAATTTGTTCAAGACAGTCCGAGGGCGATGACCAAAGTATGGACTGCTCGTCGAGGACGCGATTTTTTTGCCGGAGAAATTCTTCCGAGCGGACGGCAAAAGCCGTGTGTGTATGTGTGTCCTTGTGTTCCACTGCAGAGGACTCTCTCGGGGTCGTCCCGAGTACGAATCATTCGTTCGTACGGGTCCCACCAGTTTGGAAATGCACCTCCATTAGATTTAAGAGCGCATGCGATTGGTGCGAACACCTCAACGGCATGAGACCCTTCCTTTAAAAAGAAAACCCCCTTAAAACTGTCGGGTTTTCAAATCATTGCCTGGTACGGAAAGCACAAGATTCATCGTGTTGGCGAAGGAAATGCAGGACGTGGTCGACGACAACGGGGAATTTAATGACGAAATGACCTTAATTCAAATGGTTTTTTGCACATTTACGATAGATTCTTCCTCGCCACAGCCCATAGTTATTGTTTAAAATTTAAAAAAACGAGTCATCTCTCCGTGATTAGAGTAACGACAGCATTCTCTGGAATGAAATCTCTACGAGGAACGAGGATGTACCGTAGAGTGTGAATGTAGGTCGAGCAAGGGCAGACAAAAATCTCATTTAGGATGTTTTTTTTTAAGCCACCCAAAAAGTGAACCGTATGGACTGAGGAAACAGCTTGCGTGCTCCGATCTCGTCAGTGCTTTTAGTGTCTGGCGTTGATTTTTTTTTTAATCCGTTAAGCATTTCCTTTCCTCTCCAACGCACGCCATAACGTAATGAACATTAATATCTTAGTTACCAGCAAAGTGGAAACGACGAGGATTATTGTCTCCTAAGTCGCATGAAGTCTTAAAAGAGAAAATCCGTGCGATCGAACTAAATAGAATTGATACGTCTTCCGGGGAGGAAAAAACATTTTGGCTTGCGGAGGGGGAAAGCGTCAAGAATTGTTCTAGTAGTTTCAGGAGGGGCGACCGACAGCAGAGGTCATTTGCGTCATTAGGGACGGACAGGAAAGAATGGAAAGAAACCCGGTGTCGGCATTAGCCTGCTCTTAACGAAAGGCGCCAACGGGTCCCCATCTGACGAACGACGTATTCACCACTCAAAGTGCCCTCCACTAAGCACTTGAAGTTGGGATCAGGATACCACTGAGAAATATCTGCCGCCGCCAGGATTCGAGCGCGAGTCCTCTGGTTGGGAAGCTATTACGTTAGCCACCGCACCATCACGATCACCGAGAACTGTCCTTCGAAGACTTGGGCCTCCAATGTAAATGCTTCCGTCAGTACAAGTTTACACGACGAGGATTTTAAGGTCATGATTTTACGCATCGGCGTACTAGGATGACAGTTACAATCACTCCAGGAGAAAAATAAACAGGAAAACGAAAGAATCGAGTTGCCTCGATTAGATAGATGACTATTATCTTGAAACCATTTCCATCGATGTTCACTGAGGACTTCTTGCTTCTTTCTTGCTGGTATTATTACACCGATGTTACATCTCCAAGCGTTTCCACACGTAGAAAGTCTCAGTTTTCGACAAATCTGGCCGGATGTAAGTAGGTAGTATGCGTTTCAGGAGCGAATTTCTTCGGCGCCTGACTGGTTGTCGCCCCGCAGGCGTGAAACGCGTTTTTATGGGCGAGGTTGGAGGTGGGAAATGCATTACTAATACGCTCCAAGGCAGCAATCCGAGCGACTACCTATCACTGACTGAGCCTAGATCTGCAAATAGAAGTGCAGCTTCGCAGCCATTTTTGAACTTCTCTGAGTGAAGGAAAAAAATCAAATGTGATCACGGAAGAGTACGCCAGGCTCTCCAATTACATCTGAATCCTAATCTGCCAGCCACCACGCTGAGGTGTTGCAGGGGGTATTAGGTCACCAGCCATTTTAGCACCTAATTAATAGTGAATTTGGCGTAAAGTATGTATGCTGGAGTGGCGCTGGTATGCAGGGAATATGCATGAGTGATCGGTCTTTCAATTTGTAGACACCGAAAAGCATAGCATTAAAAATGTAAAGTATGTGCATTAAAGTTTATGTCGTTCTGAACTGGTAACATATTTCATTACAAAACGCTGTTCGAACTCAAATTCGTCAAATGTTCTTCAACAACCAAGTTTAAAGTAAAGAAGTTGAGATTCGATTAGAAAACAAATAACAGGGTCGCTAAGATTTCCAAAGTTACCTGACAATCGCCTTCTATAGAATCCACGTAAGGGTTCCTAACTCAATCCTCACCCAATATTGTAGATCCCGGAAACGTGCTTTCACTCAGGAACATTATAAATTAACTCTTCTCTTAATAAAACAACACTTAGGCGAACTAAATATACAACCTACAGCAGTATGATAAAGCCAACATCTATATGCAAACTAACGTACCAAATTTACGTATGATATTTTTGGCCAGTAATACACAGCGTTCCCTCATAGAATAATATCCATGCTCAAAAATATATTACCATAATAACTCCAGCTGTTTAGCTAACTCCCTTTAATATGCTCAGCAAATTTTTTGTGTACTTGATAAGCCGAATTTTTTAAATCGTTTCGAAACGTTCCCCAAAACGTTCAATTTGATTGTTAATACGATTCGTGTTATTATTGCCCATATAACAAACCCAAATTGTAAAGACATTAACGTTGCATAATAGAAACCTCGTAGCTAGAATCCCTATATATTGATTGAATTCTTTAAGTTACACAGTTTTATAGGCAAATGCTCCAGGAAAAGTGGTTGACAATGCCCCCATCTTAATTAAGATTAGGCTCTTCTTCCATTCTTATCTTATAATAATTAATGGATGTAATTTCAGTCAAAATTCCTAGCGCCCAAACAAAATTAATTCAAATACTTTCACGATAGCACAATCGACTGATAAGATAAAGTGTACTGTTTTTTATTCCACCAAGTACGGGGGGTGGGGGAGGGATAGCTGGTTGCTGAACTAATATTAATCCCCTTTTATTTGGTGATCACTGACAATCGATAATAGAGTGAAATATGTTTATTTTCAAAGTGGAAAAACAATTTCATTAAAAATAACGCGCGTAAACATGAGTTTCCTTCTCAAGCTGTTCCATTACTTACATCATCAATTAATATACCACAGTGAAGCTTCTGAAACTCTTTCGACTGTATTGTTAATAAAAATACATAGTGATGACAGAGACTAAAATACATTTCGTTTACAACAATATTAAAAGGTGTTTGACCGATTTCCTTTAACTTTGGCATCTTAGGTAGTTCAGCTAACGTTTTCACAAGACTGAATAGGCATAAATGTGAAAGTAAATCTTAGTTTGCCTTGGAACATGGAACGACTTATTTATATCGGTTTTCCAAACTAAAGTTGTGGAGTCCTCGGGTACATTTCATGTAGATGCGACATTTGTTTTCATGGCACTAAAAAATAAAATTTATCGTTTAAGATGCAACTTTGTGGAAGTGATGATATTTCAAGAAACAAGATTTTTTTTCTACGTTAAACTGTGTGGAAAACACCACGGCTGTTGCTTCTTTGAATGCACGGAAAGAGGCTAAAATGTAGTGGTAAAAGACGAAATAAAGGAGGAAACGCAAAATGTCATTTTACCTGCCTTAGGTCATACAATCCCATAGGTGGCGGTCCACAGAATCTATTACATAATAAAAATGTAGTTTAAATCTTATATTTTTTCAGAAAGCCTAAGATTTTGATTTTTCAGTTTTTCCTTTAGAGATATGGTGATTAAATTACGTACTTTAGAGAAAGTATCCCTTATAAGTTACCCCTTTTCTCGTCTGAAGATGACAATGAGTTTTGAGTTTATTTAAATAAATATATGCATACATACATGTAGTGTGAATGTATATTAAATATGGCAGGGTATTTACAGGACTTCATGAAAGGTCGCTTGTGCACGCGATTAGTAAAGCGTTTCTATAAAAAACTTATGTCCTCGATTACGCATATTTCTCTGATTTGAAATTTTCCCGAAATGTACAAAAAAAAGCTAAACGAGCATACAATTGTCTTTCAAATTATACAAATTCTTAACTTAATGATACATTAACCTGCCCTATTTGTGTTAAAAACACGCAGTCATGCATTTTTCAAAGGCCTCATCAACCATTACTCCGAGCATTGAAATTTCCATAGTGATCACCCCAAGAAAGGAGACCAAACTAGTTTTCTTTAATCAACTCAACAGTGAAAGTGGAATAAATGTATAACCGAAATTCTCTTATGGTGGTTCGTGAACTTTTTGAAGTCGCTGAACACATTAAAATTACCACGAGTAGAGTTATAAATATTTTCCTCCAATATATCCAATAACTTTCGATATGAAGATTAAATATAAAATTATGTCAAATGCCATTAACTTCTCAGATATAATACCTTCGGATTTAGTCAGAAAACACGACCACCTCCAATCCTTTGCTCTCTATGACAAAATTAAAAGCTCAATAAATAAATAACTTGTTTGGATTTGGGAAATGTAAAAGCAGACTAACTACACTAATTTGAATAAGGAAATAAAGAAGAACGTGCTAATATTTCAGAACATTTGAGAAATGGTTGATGCTGATACTTTGTGGAAATCCACTTGTAATTACTTCAGTATATTTTTCTCTTGAACAAATTAAATTAAACGATTACCTATAATGCCAAAAAAATAACATGTTTACAGTCTGACAGTTGGAGAAAAAATCAGTCTGCTGATTTTGCGATGAAAAAAGAGCTATGGAAAAATCTGTGAAAATTAGAAATTTATTAAGTATTAATTATAATAATATTTAATTAAGAAAATTGACGGAAAAATATTAATTAAACATAGCCTTTACCAAAAAAATGACATTCCAAAAAAAGCATTCGAACGTAGACAATTGGACGTCTAGAACAATAAGAGCTATCTGGTTAAAATGCCTTATTTTTTGACAAAACTGGTGAGGGGAAAGGAATTAAACGTGAATTAAGTCCTGAATGAATCAGTTACATCCACATCCAAACACTCTTTGCATGAAACCCAATAACATTAATATATATAACAACAGCGTACATGATATTTTCAATGCGAAGATAGGCATCCAATTATTGGTGACATTTCTTTGATTTGTAAATGAAAATAAATATTTATTTTTCACATACTTGTTATTTATAGTGGTATTTATTTTTCTTTCCAATCTATTATGACATGTTGTGAGACATTTTATAACCATACTGATAGGTGGTAATGCAACCACCCTGCTTATGAACCGATTGCTTTCATGCATTTTGCCTTAAGTATTTTTTTTCAAGATTTCTTTGCTTCATTACGTTACTTACTTCTAACACATGAACCACTTTCAATGTGATAGTTTCATTATTTTAATATATTTGCAGTCAAGCTTTCGTTTTTTTGGCTAGGGTGCAAATTTTAAACTCAAAAATTAAATAAACTATTTGTGACTAACCTTGAATATTTGTTACAAATTTATCCTCCAATGCACTTGACTAAAAATCATAAATTCGCTGTAATTAATCGTTTCAGTCGTAACTTTAGGGAATTGTTCCATGATTCATAATGTCAAAATAAAACTTTGTAAATCAACATGAAAAATCTACTTTAATAGGACACAGGTTTCAATGTGGTGAAGCATCATGAGGTAATGAAGTTGCATCCATACAGGTGTATATGTGCATATATTGGCTGTTGGCCCGGGTTAGAAATTGGAATAGAGATGATTTTGGGTGTAAACATAGGGGTAAAACCCTATCCTTGCCGACCGATTGGGTAGTTAGGGACAGAGTTAATTTTTCATTTAGATTTACCAAGTTTTATTTTGGCATTATTTATCATACATTTTCTAAACAAATTGAGGACATATATTCCAATTCCACTTTTCTAACAAATATTTACTCGTCGTAATATCAAAAACGGAAGACCTAATAAGAATGGAATGGGGAAATTTCATGTCATGGCATTAAGATAAGATATGCAATATAAATTTCTCAATCACCGTTTTCCACGTCCTGTAAAATTATATATATGTATATATATATATATATATATATATATCGATGATGCGGAAGTACTCACGAGAGCAATATAACTTTTGGACGGCACAATAGAACACAGAATAAAACAGATAACACGTAAAAGGACACTCACACTGTAGATGATTTAAGCTTTCGGCCTACTCCGAGGCCTTCTTCAGGTCAGACCCGATAATATATATATATATATATTATTAGGTAATCTACCGGTTAAGGTAGGTTTTTGGATGGACACAACTATCAAATAAACATTTTGTGACTCCCCACCTAGCAAACTAATCTATATCAATATATATATATATATATATATATATATATAATAGAAAAATATATTATATATAATATATATATATATTATATATATATATATAGCCGCGAAAGGAAAACAAATGAGGAAGTACGGGAGATGGTGAGTGAGCAGAGGGGTTTGTTGAGAGAAATCCTATGGAGGCAGGAAAAATGGATGAAAGGCGTATTGATTGAGGCAGTGTAATGTTGAAGAAGGTAATAGAGGGGAGAATGTTGGGTAAGCGAGGAAAGGGCAGGAACAGGATGGGGATGTTGGACGGGATGAAGGGAGGAAAGAAGTACACGGAGATGAAGAGGGATCTGATGTAAAGTAGGTTGGTGGATTGGGTTTTGTTTGGAGTTACAAAATGTTTATTTGATAGTTGTGTCCATCCAAAAACCTACCTTAACCGGTAGATTACTTATAATAATAATAATATATGGCTGAGACACGAAAATATTGGTCACCGATGATTTTCTATCAATTAATTTCCCAGGAACAGAACACATTCACGCCGCTTACATAATGCAAAAATATCCAAAAATTAGTCAACCGCAGCACTGTTGAGCATCCTTAGTTAAATCTCTAACTCCTACGATCTCATGTAAGATTACTTATGTTGTCAACAATTTTCTATTTATTCATTCCTGTTTTAATTATTTATGTAACGAGATTAATACGCTGTTGTAGGATACGTAGCTTTTCTATTAATTTAATCTGGAATTCCCATCTGCTGGAGCAACGGGTCAGTCTGCCAGCCTAAAGAACGTAGACTGGAGTCCCGCAACCGTTATGTAAACTCAGATGGTTCGGCCCCTTCGGAAACTATGATAAATGGGTTGAGGCTTACCAGGACCACAGAGGACTCAAAAGGCCACCAGTGAGGTATGGCTGCAAAACTGACCTATGAGGTATCATTCACGCGAATGTAATAGAGAGATGACATAAACAGTCTTCAATGTAAGCAGAAAATAAGAAATCATCATCTTTCTCAAAGGACAATATTCATTAGCAATAAAGCAGCTTTGGTAGATTTCCACTAAAGTTAGTTTCAACAAATCTACTTCTCAACTTTCAGGGATTGGCTATAGTTGACATTCAAAGGCATTGCAGAGCATAAGTATCAAGCATTTTGTAGAAAAACATGTATGTACTATTTTTACTTAAACAACTCTATCGATACCGCTGTTTCATGTCGATCTCGATCAAATAATAAATAGACATATGTGATCGAAAAACACATAGTTACGCCGTAAATGAACACCCACAGTAGGAAAAATAATGGTACTCAAGCGTCACACCACCTTGTGATCTAATTGCTTTCAATTCGAGGATTCCTAAACCACTTATACGTATTAGGCCTATGGGGTACGTTTCTAATATCCCTGAGACTAACAAAAGATGAGATAAGCAACAACGAAACACCACGAATCCTGAAGCTATATAGTAGATCGGTTAACAACAAAATTTCAAAAACTGGAAATAGGACGAAACTCATATTCCCAAAGATTACTATAAGTACTATTAGTATACATTGGTAAATTGAAGGATGAAAAATCGCTCCGTTATTTTATAATTTCAAAATATGTACATCATTTTTTTTATCATCGCACATATACTACGAAAAGGGCACGATGTCTTTGACAAGCATGGGATGTAATTAGCGGAGTGTTTTTAATTGTTGAAAGAGGTTGTGTGCTCGTACTAAAAACGTCAAAATCTATATATTTTTTAAAATAACGTCAAAAGTCTATACTTAAGAAATATTGCGGATCTTTCCCTGAGTCATCAGTCGAAACAGATATTAGTTCTGTTCGTCTGGTCACCATACTCCTCGAAGAGGGTGTACACTCCAGCAAAAAGGTCAACTAGTTGTGGTGTTTGAGCTGGTGAAAATTCCGAAAGATTTACGGAGGAATTAAACGGTAAGTCATCTACACCAAACAAATCGTAAACAACCATAAAAAATGCCACAGCAACACCATGATGCACTTGCTGTTTTTACTACGCTCTCGGCTCATTTACTCGAATTCCCTTACAATTAGTCTACCAAGATTATCTGTATGGCTAGTTCTTGTCTTTCTCCTGCAATTCTTTTCTTCTTTCTTCATCTTCCACTACTTTTTTAGCAAGCTGTTTGTTTCAGTATACGCCGAATCAGCTTATATCTTCTTCTTCGTGTTTCTTTCTTTCTTTTCTCGAACCTTTTTCTCTCTTTTACCACTGAAAGACTTCTCCTCTGATCATTGTATGGACTTTCATCGTCCTTCGTCTACCCCATTGATGTTCCCCCTTCTCTCTTCTCTGCTGCTGCAACCATTCTCCACTTCCCACGTTCGCAGAGAAGTGACGATGCTTATGTATTTTATGCACTGCTTTCTGGTTTTTATATTTTTGAATTTTGTAAGGAATTCTGTTTTCGTGGCAGTATACGAGATAATATACCTGCGTGTTATTTGCTTGCATTTTTTTTATTTAATATAACCCACGGTATAATGGAAATCCCAATTATTCAAACCAAATACATTTTGAAAGTTGAAATTTGAACCACTGCTTTACTTAAATACAAGTACACACATACAAAGTTTTAATATAGAGTCAACTTTCTGTGAAGAACAATAACTTATGTGCAGCCCTTTTTATATGCATGAAGGTCCCTTTTATATGAATATAAACGTCGAGAAACTGATCTTCATTCCAAGTTCTTCACGACACTTGGTAGTATTATTAAAATTCAAAAATAAACTTTGAACTAAATACCAAAGCAAAATTCAAAGAAGACAAAGGAGACCACCTTCTCACCCCAATTAAATTAAATACCTCTCTATTTACAATAATGTATAAACGGTGAAAATTAAACCGTCACCAACTCTTTCGTGGAAAACCTCCACTTTTATGACGAAAAGTGTTAAATAATTACCAACCATATGATCGTTCTCTGTCAATTATTATTGACTTTTCTTATGTTCTTATCCAAAAGTTTTCCCAAGGATAAATATGTTTTGAAAATGACTAAATTGTTGAGTAATTCGTTCAAAACTGGTACGTTTTTGCACAATTTTGTCGGACTGAGATGCATGAGAGCATAATTTTCAGTTCACACCTTTTATCCCAACCCCGTGCATTAATCACTTTTTTCGGCAAGTTCTTTCAGAAAATATCTTGCTCATTTCTAAACTGGCGAGACAAAAAACGCAAAAATTAATGAATCACAATATTTACCCTAAATATTAGAAGTAGATGAAAGAATATACAGAATAAAAAAGTAGAAAACGTATGAAAGGAAAGATAATTTGAAACTTGAGTTTTCTCTCACGCCTAAAAAATGATCAAATCTAATATATTTTCTGTAAACATAATCTAATATTGTGGTTAGGTAGGTGTACCTTGGCCTGTTCCATGCTGTTCGAAAACATGTGATCCAAAAGGTGAAGATCTTGTAAGGGTAGGTATAAACAAATCAGATTTTTGAAAGGGTCTTAATGAAATATAAACAATTAGTAGTACTACAACATGTATTAAAATGCCAAGATAATAAAGCAAGGTAAGAGAATTAATCACAATGTGAAAAACAATTTTTCATATCTGCATGGATGGAAAGAGTCAATTCCATCGGCTTCGTTACACCTTTTGTAGTTAGTTTATGGTATAACTTATAATGAACTCAGTTCAATAAATCAATCAATGCCTACATAAACGAACAATTTCATTTGCCTATGTCCGTCGCAGAAAATACGCTAATACTTGGTCTCTACTATGAATTATATCAGGTAGTTTATCAATTATTAAAATCGGAATAGCTTACGATGCATTTCGCTAGGTAATTTAAAGAGATCTTTTGTGAGCAGAGGCGATACGAATCATATTACAGCTTGCACAAATCTTTTCGGCGCGGCAAATGACATATGGTCACGAAATACTCCCTCCAGTAAGGTATCGTGGAAAATTAAACAAATAAGTACCACTCTTTAAAACAAAACCAGCTGAGTCACTTCAATATACGGGTGCACTTAGGTATATGTAGGGGGAGGGGATGAAGAGGATGTTTGGTCACCCAATACACCCAACATCCCTTCACCATTGAGTTGACAGAAGAAGTAGGAAGTCAAAGTCGTTTACGTTGTCCGTCTATCCATGGGTCCTGAAAAATTAAGAGCCTCAAAACCTAATTTAAATGGAAGACAACAATTACTACTTGAACCACAGATCTGTGGTAGATTCCAGGGGTAGAGCGTTGGACAACTGACCGGAGGGCCCGGGTTCAATTCCCGGGCAAGCCTGCCTGGGTACCTGCGGCTCTAGCCAATATATGTGATTTTTCGGTTACTAGATCTTCCTGGGAAACCATAACTGGCACAGGGAAAGGAACTACCGCCTATACCCTGATGTGTGAATTTCACACGCTTTATAGGGTTTAGTACTGCGTGAAACTACCAAACCGACCTTCGGGTTGAATACTGTTTATTTTTACTATTAATGCTTCTGGTGATTGAGTGTCGTGAGCCGACTCATGATAACTTTATTTGTATAACACGCCACTAGGAGATATTGAAAAGCAAATTTCATAATAATGTTATTAATTCGGTGTTATTAACTATTACACAGGCCTACAAAAAAAATTTTTTTGGTGCCGGGAATCTTTGTGATGATTTTAACTATATTTGTAGAGCTGAATCCAAATATGAAATCCGTTTTTATTTAACAGCTCTACTTTTTTTAGATATGGCACATCTTACGATTAGTTGTTTAAATATTTGGTTTTTTAGGTAATCTACCGGTTAAGGTAGGTTTTTGGATGGACCCAACTATCAAATAAACATTTTGTGACTCCCCACCTAGCAAACTAATCTATATCAGGTCCCTCTTCATCTCGGTGTACTTCTTTCCTCCCTTCATCTCGTCCAACATCCCTATCCTGTTCCTACCCTTACCTCGCTTGCCCAACATTCTTCCCTCTATTACCCTCTTCAACATTCCACTACCGCTCAATACGCCCTTCATCCATTTTTCCTGCCTCCATAGGATTTCTCTCAACAAACCCCTCTCCTCCCCCACCATTTCTAGTACTTCCTCATTTGTTTTCCTTTCGGTCCATTTCACCTTTTCCATTCTTCTCCACACCCACATTTCAAAAGCCTCCAATTTACGTCTATCCTCCTGCTTCAGTGACCACGTTTCCGCGCCGTACATTGCTACGCTCCATATCAGAGTTTTTACGAGTCTTGTCTTAACATCCCTACTCAACGTCCCCGTCATCAACTCCCTCCTCCTTGAGAAAGCCTCCTTGCCTAGCGCAATTCTTCTCCTTACGTCCCTACCACTTTGACCGTGTTGGTCCAAAACACTTCCGAGATATGTAAACTGTTCTACCTGCTCTATTTTTTCCCCGCCTATTTTAATATTTAGCTTAGCTTTCTTCTTTCTGGAAAATCGCATAACCTTTGTTTTATTAATATTTATTCATATTCCGGAAAATAATTTTCAAAGTTAAATAAATCTATAAGTATACTAATTTATAACCACTCTGCGGTGTTCCTTTTATTTTCAATAAACTGTCAATAAGTTTTATGTATATTTCTATATTGTAGGCCAATGAGATAATTATTAATATAATACTCCCATATCATCATGTAGAAGATTTTTTACGTAAGTAACAACATATCTATATCTTGAAAACTATAGCTGATAGGAAAAAACTAGTGTCATAATTAGATTCAGCACCCCAATTGTTCTTTAAATCAGCATTAAAAGCTCCGGCACCAAAACCACTGTTGGCCTGTGTTACCAATATGGGGTTATAACCCGGGTGGTTCCGGTCAATCCTCACTTTACACAATTGAACATATGAACGTTCCATCCGAATTCAATGCTACAGTTGTAACATGACGATTGTTTTTTTTTTAATAAAACAACGAGTTTTATCAATGATAATAGGATTTCAAGAAATGTTATACTCGCATGAGGTGAAAATAAAAATTGATCATTAACAGAAAATTTACAGCGAAGATCTGACACGAAGGTCATCGCTTCCAGCAATCCACTCGTTCCGACTTTCTCAAAACAACTTCTCGGGTTATTTAATTAGCGCGTTTGAAAGATACGACCGGCGTAATTTTCTTTAAAAGAGGAAACCGATCGATAAACTAAGAGAAATTGTTTTCACTTACGGAGACAAGCAGGCTTGATTTGACCCAAAATATCGCCACGTTGAGAATGATGCGACGATTCATCGAACCACTCGACACACTTTGTAACGTAGTCTATGAACCGCTTTTCAGATCACTATTCGAACCACCTCGTACTTTTCAAATAAGAACGGAAGAGGTCTTAAAAATATCCAGCAGCGTTCTTAATTCATCCGAACCTTGTCTTACGCATAATTAATCTGCAATTTCGATGCACATTTGAGGCCCAACGATATCGTGGGAACGACACTAAAGCGGCCACAGGTGATTCAAGGGTAAAGTGGCTAAACGTGATCCATTTCAGGGTAAAATACGCACCTTATTTACTGAAAAAAATATATAACGTAATCATTTTTAATTATCTGAAATGGAATGCGAAAAAAAAACTTTCAGTGATTCTGGCCTGTGTTCCATATTGATGAATAGCAATTGACTTTTATTTTTCCTACATTACTGGAAGTTGGTTGGCCAGACGTACCTAATGCATCAATGGTTACAAAAAACAAGCTAAATAAGTTGTTTATATGTATCCGGAGACTTCGAGCAAGTTTCGAAGCTCACTAATGACAATACTTGTTGCTTATTATTTTCGTGAGTTATCATTTTAGTTAAAACAGAGTCATCATGTTTGTTCGTATTACATAGTTGATGAAGGGAATATTTCAAGGTCCAAAAATGAAGACCTCAAAACCTATCCATAATAGATTCTTCAGAACCAGATTTTTAAACTGGTCACCCTAATCAAGAGCTACAATCTAAGTTAATACTCCGGACAGCATAGGTTTAAAGTTTATAGGGATAAGGATGGTGCGGAGGCTAACGTACAGGCTTCCCACCGCAAAGGCCTGGGTTCAAATCCTGGAGACAACAAATATTTTCAATTGGAACCCGATCCCTACTTGAGGTGATTTGTGGAAGATACTCTTGAGTGAGTACGATGTCCGTCGGATGGGACGTTAAACTGCGGACCCCTTGCCGCCTTTCGACAAGAGTAGGCTAATGCCGACGCCGGGTTTCTCTCCACCCTTCCTTTCCCATCCATCCCCAGTGGCGCAAATGACCTCAGCTGTCGGTCGCTACCCCAACAAAACTAACTAACTATATTTAGATTTTTGACCTCGAAATATTTCATTGTCACCAAGTGCCAACCGCAACTCCCCAACACAGTTGAATAAAAAAGAAATTAATCATTGTCTACGTATATTATGCATTCACCGTTCGTAAAGTTGTCTTCGTGTTGATTACACGTAGACTAATGCAAAACTATTTTACGCTCAGATTTCACTGCTTTTTATGACAAGATTGCGTGTATCCTGTGGTACAGGCAATCTTCTGTGCTTTCACTCGAAAACAAATATTCCACCCATTCTATAGCACAAGAGTTGATTTCCTTCCCCTTGAAAGTCAGGGAAAGACGCCACCATCCTGGGAAATAATCATCCGATTACTCTTCTTTCATCTACATCTACATAATACCCCGCAAGCCGCCGCAAGGGCGTGTGGCGGGGGGTTTTAGGTCACCAGTCGTAAAAAAAGAAAAAAAACCGCATTCAAAGCCAACACATACATTCAAACCCATACCCACAGTGGTGCATACATTCATTTCATACAATCCTGTCATTTTAAACTTATCCAAATACATATGCTATCATCTAACAAATAATAGCACCTTTGGATGCTATAAGGAACTCATCCAACATCGTGCAAGCTAGATTTTAGTAAGTAGCAAGGCGAAATTCCACCATCACAAGAAGATGCAACATAAAACGCTCTCCTACCACAAATAAAGATTTAAACCCAACGCTGCAAGTAGAAGAAGAGCTCCCCCACGGAGAGGGACAAGGGATGGAAGGGGAAATTTAGGGGAACAAAAGCAGAGCAAACAATACTGTAAGGAGCACTACATAACTTAATGGCATTCTAATGCGGTCATGAGGGAAGGGTTTTGACAACAACACACAAGAGGTTGGTGAAAGTGCATGCAATTGAGTGGAGCTAAATATTTCCTTGACGCTGAGGGTGACGAGTGGCATTTTCGCTATCTGCGAGTGTAACCCTACAGTTTTTATCCCGTATTGTCCGTGGGAAGAAGGAGTCCTTGAGTCTGCTAGTTCTGGCATCTATTTCCCGAATTTTGTATACATGATCCAAGCGAATAGCAATGTATGTTGGAGTGCGAATAATTTCTTATTTCTCTCTTTCTTTCTTTCGAACGTCTCGAAAATTTTCGAACGGGTCCTTTTGACTTTCCTTGAGCATAACGCTCGCGACCGCGGTATTCTCCGTCCCGAATAGCTTGGCTTCCGTTCGCGCGTGTCTGCGTGTCACCAGTTCCTTCGCCTCAGCGAACGTATTCCGCACGGCTTCAACCTTCGCCGTATGACGGACGCCGTCTTACTTGACGTCGCCCATGCTTTCGACCGCGTCTGGCACAAGGGCCTCACATACAAAATGCACATCCTCCATTTTCCCCTCCCTTTTTCCTTCTCGTCCGAAATTATCTCTCCAATCTTTGGGTGATTCCCTCTCTTCTGTCAACAGAGCCGAGGCAGGCGTGTCGTCAGGGTCTCTTACCAGCCCTCTGTTATTCAACTTGTACGTCAATGACTTGCCACCTACATCTACATAATACCCCTCAAACCGCCGCAAGGGCGTGTGGCGGGGGGTGTTAGGTCACCACCCAAAAAAAGGAAAAAAGAAAAACCGCATTAAAAACTAACACACACATGCAAACCCAAATCCACAGTAGTGTATACATTCATTTTAACATCTTATCATTCTAAACGCATGCAAGCACACATCCACCTCCCCTCACTACACAAACATGCAGGTACACATGCTTAATTACAAAAAATAATTGTATCTTAGAACGCAGCAAGAAAACTATCCAAGAACGTGCAAGGTAGATTCAAGTAAGTAGCAAGGCGAAATACCACCACCACAAGACCGTGCAAAACAAAACGCTCACCTACCCAAGGTGAGGAATTTGGCCCAACGCTGCAGGCAGGAAGAGGGTTCCCCCACGGAGAGGGACAAGGGATGGAAGGGGAAATTTAGGGTACCAAAAGCAGAGCAAACAATACTGTAAACAGCACTACATTACTTAATAGCATTCCAATGCGGTCATACGGGTAGGGTTTTGACAATAACACGCAGGAGGTTAGTGAATGTGCATGCAATTGAGTATAACTAATTGTTATCTAGACGCCGAGGGTGACAAGTGGCATTTTTGTTATCTACGAGTGTAACCCTACAGTTGTTATCCCGTATTGTCCGTGGGAAGAAGGAGTCCTTGAGTCTACTAGTTCTGGCATCTATTTCCCGAATTTTATATACATGATCCAAGCGACCAATGTATGTTGGAGTGCGAATCATTTTCGAGACCTCGGTACTGAAACATGCAGATCTGAATTTATGTAGCAAGTTTAACCTAGCATTGAGTCGAATCTACATCGAGCATCTACACCTGACACTTCCCTTTACATGTACGCCGATGACACTGCCATCGCCGCCACATTTTGAACACACTCCGCGAACACCAGCCGACTTACCGCACACCTTGACAAACTGCACCGGTGGACACGGACCTGGAAATTCGAATCAATCCTGACAAAAGCACACATATTCATTTTTCCCGCAGACGGAAACGCACACCCCACGTTCTTCTTTTCTTCCAGAGACACATTATATCGAGAGCTTCTTTGCACCGATTTCTTGGTGTCATTCTGGAAAACCAGCTCACTTTCCAGACGCACCTCGACCTCTGCCGTCAGAAGACACTGGTCCCAAGGAGCCGCATTAATATAAGATAAAAATTGAACGATATTCAACAGTAGTTTTCCCAGAGTAGTACCAAAATGAACTACAGCAAGCGCCTAAGTCACCCTAACAAGCATATATATGGGAATAATTTTCTCAGAAAAACTGGAGCAATTAAGTATTTGTTTTTCGAAAAAATAAATCTCTTTTGATCACTAAGGATCTACAAAGCTAGGACAATTATTTCAGGTTTTCTCTGATAAGCCTTGTAATATAATCACTTAAAAGAATATTATAATATCAAATAAAGGTGATGATTTTTCACTTACATGATATATAACAATATTTGAAGAGGTTCACTAATTTTAGAATGAGTTTTTATGCCCTTCTTCGTTAGTTTATCTATAAGTATGTCGTAATCTCCAGCTGGAAAATTAAAATTACCTTCAGCATTCAAAAAATCTGGGACCATGGCGATTTATTTGAATTGATTATCCAACTGGATACTTGATTGTTCATTTGATCATATTATAGCTTTTCATCTGCTTTACCTATCAAAGTTATTGCCACGATTAGCTCAGTGGAGACATTTTAGGAAGTAAATCTCTTTCAGTCTTTCGAGTTAAACCGTGGGACATACAAATATATAACAAAAGAAATATTTTAAAGGGTCTACATGTAATTAACCAGTCTCGGAAAATTCAGAGGATTCTCCTTCACACGACAAGTTCGATTTGTTGGCATGGTTTGATTGCGAATGGATGTGTATGTCATCTCTCTTCTTGACGTGGTTTAGGCTAGTTCAATACGTACCTCGTTTTCATTTCATATTTGCTTCACTAGAACATGTTTCCTCAAAAAATCCACTCTAATAGTTTATTACGTTCAGTGGAGATGAACCTTGATCAAAAAACTCTTCCTTGCAATTTAGTGTATCATACTTTGGATTTCTAAAAAACTTTTCTATCCTAGCTAGCATTTTCTTCCCAATTTTTCTTGAATTAGCAGTGAAACCGACTTGCACCTACGACGACTGTCGGAAAATCGCAAGAAATAAATTCTTTGTCAGACAAGCATCACAGTGTCTGTTAATAATTAACCGTAATTCTAGTTCGATAATTGAGGCTGTATGGCCCACCCCGTACTATGTATATCCTTTCTTAGGGCGTAATTCTAAAATTTCAGGGTAGGGATACCATTTTTTTTCATAAGGACACCAGTTCCTTTTTTTGTGCCAACCTCCGGTAACCCAGGAAGATCTAGGACGCGGTCACGGATCCTTGTAGTTCGCTCGCGTTTGAGCTATCGTTATCAGAACGATGGATAACGTAAACGCTAACACCGTTGTGAACATCTCGTCCAACGGATACTAATATAACACGATTCCTGTTTCTCCCTCGAAATATTGGAATTGGGTCCCAAGATCTTAGGCAGTAGTGCCACATAGGAAAATCGCATTATGGGAAGTGGTAGATAATACGAAGAAAAAATAAGAATAAAGATCGAAGCCATGTCCTAGATCACTTTGAAGGATACACGCATCCGGGTGTTCGTCTGCTCACATTAAAAATCACGTTTCTTATTTTTTTTCGGCTAGAGACATATTACAGTCAGTATCAGAACCCTCAATACATTAGCACACAACGCCATCACTTTACGTTTAGTATTTTAAAATTCTATTTTGCAATCCATTCGACCTCCCTTCCATGACGAAAAAGTCTGAACATCTCTTTTGCGTCACCAGGAATGTTTTTATAAAAACATCACCATTAGATGAATCCTGACTGTGATTCATTGAATGCGATCAAAAATATTTTTGTGGGTCATGTGGTCGATATGCGCGTGTCAAAAACGGAAAATGGCATATCCAAATCTTTCTCAGTCATTATGAAAGACATTTACACTTCACTGAATATTTTCGCTAACGTTGGTCCTCAATCGTTAATTGTGGATATTTGTCATTAATATTGATTAATTGTGAATATGCACTCATTTCAATGTGTTCATAATAGAACAAATAATTATTTAATGGTCGATATGTTACCTGAATTTATTTACCGGAATTTTGTAGCAATCATTCTTAATTATCACCGGTGTTAAAACATTATCAAATAGAAGCACGTATTGTATCGATATTGTTTTTTCAAATAATCTACAGGTTAAAATTATTTTTTTTTAATCTGTTGTCGGAAGATTTATGTATAAAACTTCAATAAACCTCATTAATCAACTCATTAACATCAATTAACTCATCAAATAAATAGTACCCTTACTAGATACATGTATACATTCGAACATGGAATTCGATGAATGTTTAAATAAATACAGCATCACTACTTTTTTTGGGTCTTTCCGATAAAAAGAGGACAACAATTTCAGTATTATTCATAAAATATTCGCATTTTCTTCATAAGCTTTCTTCGTTCCCGTTTAGCCAACTTTTGAAAAATGTAAACAAAACGATTGTGAGCAAAAGTCGTCTGAGAAGTTTCATTAAGCGCCGGAGTAAGCAGCACTAACCTCGAATGCAATGTGAAAGCAGTCATAGTGCTTGAGCAGCCTCTCGCGGCAGTAGAGTAAACTAGTAGAAGCGCACTTTAATTTCCAATCCCTATTCGATTTAAAAATTATTGTTACTTGGCATTCTACCGTTTAAGGAAGGATATGGATGGAAAAGGACTGAAAAATTATATTTTTTGCCTAATGACGCTATTAACAAAACAAATTGACATCCAAAGATATAATAATTCCACAAACCCTTTATTTCCGCATAATTCGGTTCCACCCTTCATTCCTTCCAAAATGCCTTTTTCTAGGCTTTTCTTTTCCTACGCCTTCCTATTTGCCTTAAGTTCTCACTTCTATTAGTCTTCAACATCTCATTGCCAATCAAAACGCTCTGCATCCATCTTTTCAATCTCGTTTAAATTTCTTCCAACAATCTCCTCTTCTTCAAAACCATGCCTATCACTTGCCATATGTTTTCTTTTCGGTCCATTTCACCCTTCCATCTTTCCTCAGGCCCATATTTCAAAAGCCTCCTTAAACATTTATTGTCAACTGTCATAATTATATGTATTTGTCATACGTTTACATAGTTGCATATTGTCATATTATTTACCTCAATTCTTATTCTTATTTGTCTTATTATTATTGTCATCTGTCATCATTATTTATTGCCAGTCGCACTGTTTTTTTTAATATTCCCCAGTAATTCTTGCAACCCTTTGGCTGACTGACTAAATAAAGCTTGATCACCCGCAAGCCAAACTGATTTTATGAATATCCTGCCGATCTTCATTACTATCTTCCGTTCTTCCCATGGCTCTTAAACCATTCCCTACGCATATGCGTTGAAAAGCACAGGTAGTAATGGACAACCCTATCTTAACCCTCTTCCTAACACTGGCCATCCGGACTCTCCGTTCCCCACTCGCACCTGAGCAGTCTGAGACATGTACGGGTTGCGGATAAGTACCCAATTCCTCCAATCAACTCCTATTTTCTATGATAGATTCAGTATCTCTACCCAATTCACTCTACCGAACGCCTTCCCGAAATACATGTAACAGACATATAATGAATTCTATGATCCTCTCCATTAATGACCTCATGACCACTACTATGGCATCCCGCACGCCTCTCCCTTTCCTGAACTCAAATTAATCATTCCCTAAGTATTCTCCGATCCACAATTGGAACATAACGGAAGGCGACGAAAAACGCAGTAGCGATGTAGGAGACTACAGTTCAGGAAAATGAAATGACTGCGGAGAGAAAGCAATTGAGTTCAGCAAGAGACAGGGCTTAACCATTACGGACACTTGGTTTGGACGCTACAACAGGGGTGGATATACATTAAAAATGTCCAGAATGTGAGTGTGAGTACAGGAAGACTGGTACAATATAAGGGAAATGGGAACATATAAAAAGGATAAATTGAAATTCGCAAATTAAACTATAGGAAAAGTAAATAGAAATAGGACAAAAAACCATGTACTACGGACGAGACGGCTAAAAAGGTAGACGGGGGAAGTAAATGGAAGAATATTGGCACAGAGTTGGGTAGAAGGAATTATGAAGAGTTAAATTATAAACTGAGGCGGATAACTAAGAGAGCGAAAGAAGCATAGTGGAATACAGAGAAAAAAGTCATAGAAATTTTACAAAAGGAAGGCTGTAATTGGCGCGCTCTACAGCAAGATGAAAGCACTTTCAGGAAGTAAAAAGGGAAAATCCGTACACACAATCAAAGATCAGTATGAAAATTATTATTTCCACGAGAAAAGTTTCAAGACATATGGAATATACAGAAACTATACGGTGCAGATAGCGCATTAGGCCAAAAAGCTTACTCGCAGAAAGAGAATGTGGCGTAGTTGAGGTTAGCTTATGTGCAAACATTCTTGAGGTCGAGATAGAGAAGGCTTTAACAGAACTGAACTTCAATAAAACCGTGGGGTGATAAAATTCCCACTGAACTACGTAAAGATTTAGGAAAACGTGAGAGGAAAATTTTTTATGATCATATCAGTAGCGTTTATGAGGGAAGAATTTGGACTGAAAATGTCATTAGATAAGTGTTGTTTCTTATTCACAAAAAATGGAAGGCAACCAAAAACTCAGAATAATAAGTTTGAATCTGCACTAATTTAGAAAGAAAAAAAACCAATGCAGAAACCACAAATTTATAGTACACAAACCAAACATGGTGTACATTGATACAAGAACCCTTTCATCCCACACACATGCACATACACATGGACCTAGAAATTACTAAATATCCTTGTAATGTTTAATTTTGTTCCGACTTGTAAATTAAATGTTTTTAATGTTTCTAAAGAGACTTCGGTTTCTTACTACACGTATTATGGTTTCTGATTGTTGTGAGAAATAATGAGTATTTGAATCTGTCTGTATTGGAATCTATCTCCCTTATTTTATCTTTGTGGTCTGATCTACCTAAGTAGTGTGGGGCTCTTATAATTCCTTTAGTGTCATCGTTAAACTGATGTGGTATAACTGGAGCAAAATAACACCTCTCTTAAACTTTCTCATTACATTTCCCCACGACCCGTTTAATGAAGCCCAGTTTCTTTAAAGCGAATCCGCATATTGTCCTGATATGTGCTCCCCATGGAAGGTGTGGTGTTACAAATACCCCCAAATATTTTACTTGTTTGGCCGTAGTTAGTACTGAACCCTCTATTTCGTAGTTTATGTCCTGTTCGCCACTTCCTTTGTTCTAAAATGTCAAAACTGCGCATTTGTCTATATTAAGTATTAATCCCCATTTCATGCACCAATCCGAGATTGTGTCTAAGTCTCTAGAGAGTAGCTCGCAATCTAGTTGGCTCCTTATTTCCCGGTATATCACCTTGTCGTCAGTAAATAACCTGTGATTGCTACTAGCGTGTGCGCTTAAGTCATTGATGTATATTAAGAACAGAAGAGGCCCTATTACACTTTCCTGAGGGACGCCCTAAATTACATCTCTATTCGTTGAGCACAACCCATCGATGACTACTATTTGTTTGCGATTTGACAAGAAGTATCTAATTCAATTAATGATTTTCTCATTGATTCCGTAGCATTTAAGTTTGTGTAACAGTTAATTGTGTGGGACTCTAACGAAGGCTTTTTTTATATCTCGGAATACTGCATCGACTTGTGTGTTGTTTTCTCCCGATCTAAGTATATCGTGAATGAAAAGACCTAATTGTGTTTCGGAAGATCTGATCTTCCTAAATCTGAGTTGGTTGTGGCTTAGTATTTTCCTACCATCAAGAAACCTCATTATGTTACTGACAATAATGTGTTCTAATATTTTACAAGAGATCGATGTCAAAGAAATGGGTCGGTACTTGATTGGTTTATCCCTATCCCCGCCTTTGTAAATGGGAGTTATATGGGCTAGCTTCCAGTCGCGAGGTACTGAGCCATCTTCTATCGATTAATACTACTTAATACTATTAATACGAGTAATAATCGTATATGTTGGCACGTTGCATGATTGGTTTGTGGTCGCCCAATTTCCACGCCGTTTTTGGTGGATCACGGGGTGCCTGAGGAAATAAGAGGGAATATATGTAGAATGGGTGGTGACCGACCACCCGCTTCCACACGTCCTTGAGACAGTTAGCGGGGTATTTTGTAGATGTAGATAGGGCATTATCTGCAGCCTGTAAATGTCACATACTACGCCGGTGCGAGCGGCGGATTAAATGGTTCGAAGGCAAAAGTCTTGGAATTTGAGCTCGCGATTTGAAACATTATCAAATCCTAGTACCTTATGGTTTGGGGGCGAGGAGAAAGTCCCACTAAGGAACAAACGCTGTACGGACGGACTACCTTTCGCTTGGCTCCTATCCTTCGACCTATCTGGTGACCCTAGCAGGAGCAATTATTAATACTCCCACCAGAACACCTCTAGGGTTAATTAGAACCCACAAGAACTCACACTACGTTAAGGTTGTAGTCCATGTGGAGAGCGTACTCCGGAATGTATGTATTTATTATGTAGGTGACAAAAACAAACCATTAGGAGCAATTTATTGGTTTTAGAAACAAATATAAAACGGTACATACATGTAGGAAATGCAGGGACAGATTGGTAATGCTTTTACCATCTAGGTGAATGCATGAGAAAAGTTTTCTAAATTCCTTGTATTCAGAGAAACGGATATTTTTCTCAAAGACCTTTTTTCGAGGAGTGACACCCAATAGATGATACCGCAAGTGCCTTACGTCTCAGTTCGACTTTTAAAGGCATATTTACATGTGTGTGAGAGGGGAACGTAAATCACCTAGGGTAAGATAGTATTGAAACTATTGATATGCACTTTCGCAAAATTAATTTTCCCAATGGTGAACCGTACTTATAATCTCCACTGCCGGTTATTGAAATTTTACAGTATGGTTTATCTCTTTAAGGCTTGCATATAAATCTTTGAAGTGGGTTTCACAGTTGTGAGAGAATAGAGCTTCGCAGAGTAACTAAGTATAGATACTAGAAGGCAGAACTTTATACCGAAGCATTCGATCCCTGTGATTCCGTAAAACATTGGCCATTTATGGATTCGATAACAAATTCACAGGATGAATAATAAAGTACACGGTTGCAGCATGATGGCGGTTTTAACATGAAAGAAGTTTTTCGAAAAATGACATTACTGTCCAATATAGCGTTTTCTCTTATTATTATTGTTCGCAGTTTAGGTAGATTTTGGATGGACACAAGCTACACAGCGCTTCCACTATTATTTCCCTGCCTCTCCTCACGAAACAAAACCTGAAATTCGACATTTCAGTAAGTCCCTCTCCAATTTTGCATACTTCTTTCATCCTTTCATTCCATCCAACATGCCATGTCTATTTCTACTCTTTTCCCGTTTACCTAACCCCATCTTTCCCGCCTCTTTAGGATTTCTCCCAACAATCCTCTCTCTTTCCCCACCTCGACTAGCACTACTTCATTTGTTTTCTTTTCTGTTGATTTCACCTTCCCGATTCTTCTCAACACCCATATATTTAAAAGCGTCCTATCTATGCTTATCATCTTGTTTGAATGGCCATGTTTCCGAGGTCTACAAAACTACACTCCCAATTCAAATTTCAACGAGTCTTTTCTTAACATCTTTACTAAACGTCCCTGCCATCAGTTCTCCCCTCCTTGTGAAAGTTTCTTTGTCAAACGCACTTTATGTCCCCACAGCTTGGACTACTTTGGTCCAAAACACTTCCGAGATACGTTACTGTTCCACCTTCTCTAATTTATGAAATTCCATTCCTAAATTTCACTCGCCTTTTCTCTTTCACGAAAACCGCATAAAATTGTTTCGTTTACATTTATACTCACCTAATTCATAGCGCACTGACTTTCCAATGCGGTCACCATTACTTGCAACCCCTTGGTTGACTGACAGCTAAAGCTGTATAACGTATAACATGTAGCGCGTGGTTACACACACACACACACACACACACACATATATATATATATATATATATATATATATTAATTATTAGTATTAGGTAATCTACTGGTTAAGGTAGGTTTTTAGATGGACAAAACTATCAAATAAATATTTTGTAACTCCAAACAAAACCCAATCCAGCAACCTACTCTACATCAGATCCCTCTTCATCTCTGTGTACTTCTTTCCTACCTTCATCCCGTCCAACATCCCTATCCTGTTCCTGCCCTTTCCTCGTTTGCCTAACATTCTCCCCTCTATTACCTTCTTCAACATCCCATATATAAACCATAAACACAGTAATCAACCCGAAGGTCGGTTTAGTAGGTGATGGTACAGCTCACCTATGTACCAAGCCCGACGGCGTGTGAATATTCACACATCAGGGTAGGGGGGCCAGTTCATTTCCCTGTGCCGGTTATTGCTTCCCAGGAAGATCTGGTACCCGAAAAATCAACTACAAACTACAAACGCTTGGGTGGAGCTGCAGGTGCCTAGAGTGCCTTGCCCAGGAATTGAACCCGGGACCCACCGGGCAGTAGTCCAACGCTCTACCCACTGGACCACCGCGACCCATATATATAATACATATATATATATATATATATATATATATATATATATATATATATATATATATATATATATATATATTATAAAAAGGTATTTTGTTCAAATTGGTTCCCCCCACCTATTTGAAAAAACACAACCCCCTCATCCCTTAACCTTTCCTCCTGGTGCTGCACCTCCTGCCACACACCTTTTGGTGGCTCACGGGGTATTGATGTTGATGTAGAACATTTAAAGGAACGATCCGCTATGAAAGTAAAACCAAGGCCAAAAAGTGCTGTTTTCGGACAACGACTAAATAAACATGAATAAGTTGTAAAATTAATGTATCAATAAAAATTGAAAGAGAAATCATTTTTGACGACTACCAAGGAGAATAGTACTTTCTCTTCGGACATGCCTTTATCCTTCCCGATAACGTACCTTTTTGCACGGAATCGCTGGACGCTCCAGAATTGCTGGTGCTTGGATACGATTTGTTACATGCACGTAGAGTATGTCGTGCGAGAGGAGGACGAGTACTTGACCGTGCCAGTGACCGTGTCTCTCTTCATCACTTATTTTACCCTTGTGATCCAATCTGCCAATGTAATATTGGGTCATTAATTCCCCTGGTGTCACTAGTAAACTCGGGTGTCCTGTAATTTCCTAAAAGTCTTAATATAGCTCGCTATCTATGGTGAACTAAGGCGCTCTCGTTCTATTTCATACGGCATTCCCATTACAATTACTCTCTTCTCGTAGAAATTTTTAAAAAATTCAAACCAATTACACGTTGCCTTGCACGAGGTCTGGTGAACCTCGACGAACGACCTGTAGTGAGGAAAAGAAGTGTAATGTAAGAAAATTTCAAAGAAACTGCGGGAGATGCCGCAACAGTAACTTTAACGGAGTCATCCGCTACGTGTGCATTAAAATGCAACAATTTCAGAGAGTAAAAATCATTCGCCTTGATTCAAAGGCTAAAAGAGGGTAGACGATTTAAGAAATGGAATTTAGGAGCAATAACTGGAAAGATATAAAAGGAACATCAACAGGATGTCGAGAAAATCATGGACGAGAAAAGGGAGCGGGGTACTATAAAAGAAAAATGGAAACGTATCGAAAAAGGATATTGGGCAAACGAAACTATAGGAAAAGGACAAGAAAATCATGAATTACCGACAACATGATTGGAAAGACGGATGAGAGAAGGAAATGGAAGAATTGAATCGCCGAGTTAGGCGGAAGTAAATATAAAGAGATAAATAATAAACTGAGGCGTGAACCAAACGGAGCGAAAAAAAGTGTGGTGGAAGACGCAGTACGAGAATATGGTAAGTTTACAAAGCGACGGTAAAAATGGTATATTGTGCAGCAATTTGAAAAGTGTCAGAATGTAACTGGGAAAAATTCGAGCAAAAAATCGTATACAGGTCCGGAAAGTTCTTGATTGGGTGTTTGACGAAATGAAGGGAGGAAGGAAGTATATGGAATTGGTGTGGGATGTTGTAGCGTGAATGTCAGGTTGGGTTTTGTCAGGAGAGGCAAGGGAATTGTCGCTGTACCGTTCGGTAGCTTTTGTTCATCCAAAACCTACATTGACTGTAGTTTACCGATAATACTACTATATACAACGACACTGTTGATACATGTCTGTCCATTTTTGAGCCGCTCATTTGTTTTCCTTCTCGCATGCCGGCCGTCGTCGCGTCGTCTGGCATAGTAACCTTGGTTTCTCTACTATCATATCCTGTCCGCGTCAAGTGCCAAGGGGTGGCTGACGCATCGCGCGGCCAGAGTAAAAAATACCCTTACGTACGGCAATTCAATTATGAAACAGGATCCGATGAGAAACTTTCATTAAATCTTAAACCAATCCACCTCCATTCGATTACATGAAGTAATATATTTTCTACATTCATGTGAGATTAATTTATTTTCCGTGTAGTTATGGGAGCACGCTTATTAAGACGATTAATAAATATTCTTATTTCCTTAGACCTATTTGGCGAGGCTCATTAGAATTTAAGAAAGTGCAAATAAATGGTTCGCAATAACTTAATATTTTCATTAAGTTACCATTCACTTCATTTAATCTTGTCAATACAAAATCATCACGTGCTTGCTTAATTTTTTTATACATACGAGTGTGCTACTTTTTTCTTTTTTGTTCGGGGATTTTCGTCGATAGCCGCAAGTTTAACATTTCTTCGCTTTTGTTTAGATTTACTTTCATGCATAAACTAAGCTCCCAGTGGGTTTTCGTAATATTGAGTAGTCACGGAAGCACCCTAGATTGTTTCAGACATGACGTAAATGAATATTTCATGCGTACCGTTTGAAAAAAAAACTAGTCTTTTCCTCCAAAGTAGTACTCCCAAGTCACGTGAAAGAACTACGCAGTGTCTCTAGACCTCCACATGAACGCAATTTCTTTGTGGCACGTGATTTCTAAGAATAGGATGTCGAGATGGAAGGAGACGCGAAAGTGCGTGTAAATAAAGCCGACGACAGAAAGGATGAGAAAAAGTTCCGCGAAAAGGTTCTCGGTTGATACAGAGAATCTCTCGGAAAGTGCTTTCGCAACCACTCTGGACTCTTATGATATACGTAACTGCACAGGGAGGGGGAGGAGTTACTCACGTTGCTGTCCACACAAAGGCTCCTCCCACTCATTCTTCCCGCCGCCCTCCTCGCCTTCGGACGACCTCAACAAGTTCGCGTACTTCCTCCTTCAAAAACCGCCCGATCCCTTAACTCCCTTTGACCTTTGTAAAGCAAACCTCACCGCTCCCATAACTACACGTGCGTTTCTCTCCAAACTGAAGGAGTTCACTAGTGATCAGTGTCTTTCCGAGGATTTTATTCGGCCGCATTGTCTCTATCCCCTCTTCGCCGCCAATACTCATTTTTATGCGGTCGCCGGGCACCATTATATCGGAGACCATAATAAGGTAAGCAGTGTTCCATACGTTTCATTTTTCTCAAATTCTGCCCCCCCCCCCCCCCCGTCGGCAGTGCTTGTCGACATTGATTCTCATTGAAATTCACTTGATTGATCCCACCAAATTCTGGTGAAATTGATTTACTCATGATAATACAATGTACTTCCCCGCTCCACAATTATATGCGCTGTGTCGTGCATTGGGACGTTTCCAGAGTGAACCGTTTCGTTTCACGGAGAGGTTCCGTTTTGTTTACATTACGAGACTGGCTCTGTGATGTAAGGCAATGTGTTGGCGGGCCGAAAAAGCGAATATGTAAGTTACCAGAAGATTCGGTAAGAAGATCAGTGAAGTTAGATAAATTTTCGCGGATTAATGTTTGTCTAGCGAAAAATTAAAAGGCAGAAGTAATAGAAGGTAAACGAAATGCGAAGCTTTGCATATGCCCTAACATAATTGAATATAATGCTGTAATTACGGTTTAATCGTTAATATGACCGTACTGAGAGAAATTTTTAAGAGACCTGGAGCATAGTAGTTAAGTTCTATTTTCATAAAGACAAAAAGATTTCAACAGAGGCTCTTACAGTAACACCGAGCTCGACCGTAGGTTGCCTACTCACAAAAAGGTCCTTCCCGATCAACAAGTTAATTTGAATTCCTCGATGAATGCTAAAATGCATCAATTGAATTTATGTATCAATTAAAATTTATTGATTCCAGAATATGTTAAGCATATAAAAAGCAAGGTACAGCCTTATACTTTGATTTTACCCAATTTTTGCAGTACCTAGGTACCAACAACCAATAAATGATTGTCATCATATATCTCATGTAATATGGCAAAATACTTCAATGTTTTTCAACAAATTTCCTTGTAATGTAGATAGTCCGAAGCAGGTCAAGCACAGCAGCTGATGAACTTGACCTTATTTCAATACTTCTGATTTACGTTATTATTTTAAAACTTCGCGATTCAAATACAGGTAAAGAGTGATCGTGATATAGCTTGAATTAATGGACATTACTTTAATTGCTTAATCGGGCTATGCACCACCTACGAGTATTTAAAATAACATTAACATGGAATAACATCCCTTTTGCTTTATTAACATGGAATTTTGAAGAAAAGCACACTCGGATTTTTGATCATGTTTAAACTCATTCAATATGGGCAGGACAAATCAATTGTAAACTTCCCAAATGAGCGAAATAATTTCTACATATTATACCAACACAGTTTTAAAAGTAAAGTATCATGATGTCATATGAGATGAATCATGATTACTATTGGCGCCGTTAAAAACTCGTCTACTCTTCCGCATGAACGAAATCACGGAAAAGAAACAAGAATTTCATTCGCCTATTCCAACGTTAAGTTACACTTATCTTCAATTCGCTCAGCAGAAGAATAGGTTCCATGGCTATGGTAGGAAGGTATCCTAGGGGATAAAAAAAACCCGTGATTAGAATAATTCTTAAACCAGTCAAGTAGTGATCAGAAGGCAGACGACGAAATCGATTTATAACGTAGGGATTAATCAAACAGATTAACCGAAAGAAAACTTCACCAAGCCACTGTCCGAGAGCAACTACGCTTCCGATGCTGCTCTGCCTCTAATCGGCACCCTAGCGACTACTGTAATAGTTACTTCGTTGATCGCGGTGACCAACTACGAACTAGGCTTGATAGTTGTTGTAGTGGTCGCATGTGTGGTGTTAGGCGCTGGCGGGCTATTTTCGGGTTTCTAACTTCCGAATTGCATAGTTAATACAATCGAATTATGTTAACTCTAATTGAGTTTCTTTGTATTGTATGTACATTATGTAATCATAACACGAGTGATATTAATTTTGTGGGTTTGCGTATTTTTTACTACTTCTCGTTGGTTCAAAGAACTTTTGGCCATGACAAGAATTTTGAATGGAATCTTAAGTATATCACTTGCACCTGAGTATGAAATCTTCGTTTTTTTGGAGGACCTAATTGAAATACGTCGACATGCAGGATAAACAGAAAATATTGTTCAAATTTGTGGTTTATCAACATTATTGGAATAGTTGTCGATAGATTTTCCCTTGCGTTGTACGTTTTTTTAGTATAACGTATAGAATATATGCCATAAGATTTTTTTGAATGATGGACATCAGTGTATTAAAATTCTATATAATGTTGTAATTATGCATTTGTCTGATATTAATGAGTAACATTGTCTCGGAACTGGTATAATTAGGGATGGTAATGGACCTCTGATATTTGGTGTACTTTTAAGAAGAGGAAAAAGGATAGATTTTACTTCCCTCTGTAAGTCAATTGCTGTTCACAGTGTATGTAGAGGAAGGTTAATCGTTTTTTGCTTCCCTAATGTTCGTTTGTTTCGTGCATTATTTAACATATTGTAAAGAAAACATGAGCGATTTCATTGGTAAAATAAAATGGCATTAAATATTGAATAATTGTTATCCTCCAAGTGACAATTATTCACACTTTGTAGCCAAGCTGTTTATTTAGGATTCTACCAGGTTTTCCTGAGTTACTCTAGTAGCCCAGTTGTTCACCCTCCCATATAATGAGTGAATTTCAATCGTTATAAGGCTTATTATGAGACACACTCTTCATTTAACTGTCAAACCAATATTTCAGTGTGCTATGGTGTGAGGGTTTATAGAATATTCATTGAATATAGGCCAGAACCAGAAATTTCTTGTTTTTATTCTTCAGCCAGAGTTTGTCAGGTTAGGGTAAGTTTTCGATGGACCCTGATAACATACACACTGCTGTGCTTTTAAGCCCTGACTAGCTTACAGGTACCTAACCTGTAAAACAAAATATTCTTAAACTCCATACTACATGTTACAATAACTCATTCTTCAGCTCTGCATACATCCTAACTCCCTTAATTCCATCCAAAATGCCTACCCATTTCCTTGAACTACCTTGCTTTTCCAGCATTCTCCCCTCTATTAATACTTATAGCATCCCATTGCCTCTCAGTATATTCTTTATCCACTTTTTAAGCTTCCTTGGAATATTTCCAAACTGCTGACATAATTCTCCTGCCTTGGCCAGCACTTCATCATTTTTATTCTCCAATCTTCTCCACACCCATATCCCAAAGTCTAAAATCTAATCCTGTCCTCCTACCTGAATGAATAAGTTCCCAAGCCCAAAATGCATATGACCCCATAAGCAATTTCTAACAAAAATAATTAATTGTCAGCCATTCATCATGCAAGATTTATCAAATCTTTTACTGTGCTTGGCCTAATGTTCCTCTAGTAAGACCAAGGAACTGATCTGGTACATTGTGAGTGTGGATCTGTGTGTGTGTGTGAATAAATCACCGAGCTCAGGTGAAACTGTAACAGGCTTTTAGATGCCTGTATTTACCCAGGAATTAATATTAGCAGACATGCCAACTCTCCCGATTTAAGCGGGAGACTCCCGATTTTTCCTTCTTACGTTCTTGATGAACTGTTCAAATTGTGTACTTAGCTTAACATGTTAATAAAGTGTGACATTCATTAAAAATTGGCAAAGTGTCATAAAGGGATTAAGGTGCCATGCAAATATTGTGGTAATTAAAAGTGATTACTTCGTGATACACTTCTAAAAATCTCCCGATTTTTCATTTTTGAAAGTTGGCATGTCTGTATTAGACATTAACCTCAACCTCCCTCATTATCACTGAAACCTTACTTCATTCACACTTCCTGCTTCCATTTGTTTTCTTGGATGTTTTTTTGGTTCCCTTCAACAATTTTCAGTCAGAATGCTCACCAAGAAGCACTATTTTTAGATGGAAATTTTCAGATAGAATTTGCAAAGGTTCAATTTGATGTTTTCCTCTCTTGTGAACTATTTTGTTAATCATAGGGAAATTGTCATCTACCAAACTAATATTAAACAATTTTTAGTAATGGCCTTGCATCTGAATACCTTCCAACTCCATTTCAAAAGTAAGAGGCATTTTCAAAGACACTGCAGTGTATGGCACGCAATAACTTCAGAGGAGTCTTTCCTTAGCACTATATTGTACTCACAAATGTGAGAAATTTCACTGGGAAAAAACTCATTCACTCAGACCAGACAAATGATTTTTCTAATGTGAAATACCATACATTTTCTGAGTCTTACTTTACAACAATGGTAGTCCAAATTAAATTAGAAAATCAGAGGCCTACTTTATTATATTTATATTTGAAAATGTGATCCTGTGGTTAAAGCATTGAACTACTGACTGGAGGGTCCTGGTTCACTTCCTGATGATGCCTTGGGCACCCTCAGCTTCACTCAAGCTGTTTGGTTTTTTGAGCACCAGATCTTCCTGGGAAACCACAGGGGGCATGGGGAAATGGAACTGGTACACATACTCTGTTGTGTGAATTTCACCATAAGGTTTGGTACTAGGTGAGCTGTACTCTCACCTATCAAACCAACCTATCAGTTGATAACTGTGGTTTCTATATACTTTCACAATACTAGTAGGGTCAAAGTGGATCAGAAATAGAAAATAAGATGGACTGTTTGAGACTAAAAACCCATTATACAGCCCCCCCTTGTATGCACACATGACTTTTTACTGAAAGTGTGATGATTGAGACTTGTACTGAGTTTCTGTTATGGGTTATTGGCAAAAAAAATGTTTGATTTTCCTTTTCTTCCTCCCAAAGGAACTAAATCAAGAAAATCACAACCATGACAACCAATGAATTCTCTTTGGAGCTATTGATGCTATTCACATCAGCAGCTGTTGTATTAGCATCTCCATTCAACTTCAGAGCTGAATTCGCAAGAGGAAATCCTTCCCTTGAGGATGGAATGGCTCCTACAGCTTCGGCCATTTCACTCTCTGACAATTCTTTACAGCCAGGTGACCTTTCAAATGTATGTACTGTCAATTAAAGATCATAATGTAATGGCAAAGGGTTCTCACAGCATTCTGACAATTTTATATTATAAGTAGTATTTTTTATGTATTATGCCTGCCAGATGGAACTGAGGGCATGGGGGCTATTTATAAAAATATGCAATCATCCTGTGGCAAAGAAGTACACTGTTTAGCCATATTCTGTACCAAGTACCCAATATTCTTAAGGTATGGTAATATCATGTATGAAACATGCAATAGCCAGATTATTTCCACTCAACTTTATTAATTAGTTTATATTATTTTTAATGTGTATTATCATTTTTAGGATAGAAAAGGAGTATCAGTAGGCTGTAGAGCAAATCATGAGTGAGGAAAGAGAGCTGGATACCATTTAGGACTAACAGAAACATATCAAAAAAGGGATGTTGGGAGTTGCAAAAGAAACTATAGTAATACTGAAAGGAAAAGGACAAAGAAACCATGGATTATGGATGAGATGATCAGAAAGATAGACGAGAGAAGGAAATTAAAGAAAATAAACAGTGAGTAGTGTAGAAGGAAGTATAAAGAGTTAAATAATAAACTGAGGTGAGTAACCAATAGACCAAAAGAAGAATGGTAGAAGACTCACTGCATGGGTATGGAAAGTTTGCAGAGGAAGAGTGAAATCGATGCACTATACTAGAAGGTTAAAACACTATCGGGAAGTAAGAGAGAGAAATCGGGGTTAATAATCAGAGATAAGTCAGGAAAAATACAGGGTGGAGCAGAATGTACTCTCTGATTTGAGAGGTGAATTGTAAAAATGTCAACCAAGATAATTAAAAAAAGGTTTTTTTTTAAACTACATCTAATGCCATTTTTTTCATTAAGTTTTGAGGATTATTTCATCCAGGTGACGAGTGTGGTGAGCGATGCATATAGTATGTTGAGTTGCTCAAAAAAGTTTTCAAAAACTCTTCTCAGTATACAGCCTGTATTTTGCATTATTCCAGCAATGGCATCTGTAATTGCCTCCTTGGTCAAACTTTGTAAACCTCAGCTTTGAGATATTCCCAAAGAAAAATCATATGGGCTCAAATCTGGGGAGCATGGAACATCCCCTCGTAAGGAGATCAAGCGGCTGGGAAACTTTTCTTGCTGGATTTGGCATGAATGACAGACGGTATGAGCCATGGCACCATCCTGTTGAAACAAAAAGGTTTCTGAGTCATATTCCTCACCATACACTTCCATTTTTGGGAGTAAAAAGATCTCCCGCATCTCACAATAGTGCACAGAGTTCACAGTAACAGTTGAACCTCAAGATTCAAAAAGTGTAAGGCCCAATAATGCCTATGGAGGACGCAATGCACCGAACTGTCAATTTGGGACTATGAAAGAGTCTTGGTTGAAGTTCATGAGGGTTGTTAGTTGCCCAGTAATGAAAATTTGCTTATTTACTTAGCTGGAGAGGTGAAAATCCACTTAATCGCACTATGATCGTTTTTAAATAATGTTTCTACGACAAAGCCTTGATGCTCAACAGATTACTTGCTCACTGCATAGTGACTACTAAAAATGGCGTTGTTTCCCCCAACAAATGTCACTGCTCACACTCAGTTTACATGCATGCTCTTCAGTGATTTTTTGAAACTAGGAGGTCCACTCTGCTTCACCCTGTATTAGTTGAATAAGATAAGATCCAAGAGAAATGGAAGGAATATGTGGAAGAAATGTATGGTTAAGTATTTAGACAAGTAAGATTAGGCATAGAAAGAGAATATGACATAGGTGAAGATAGCTTAGGTCCAGCCTTACTCAACGATGAGATAGGAAAGGTATTAAGGGAAATGGAATCAAATAAGGCCATTGGAATAGACAACATTCCTGTAGAGCTACTAAAAGTTTAGGAATAGGCAGGAGGAAGAGTTTTCATTGACTAATACCTAGCATTTATGAGAAAGGAGTATGGCCGGAAGACTCCATTTGATCAGTGTTAGTTCCTGTTCTAAAAAATCTAAAGGTTACATCATGTGAGGACTACAGAACAATGAGTTTGACTTCACACACAGTTAAAGCGGTTCTTAGGATCATTAACAAGAGGATGGAGAGCAGAGAAAATGATTACTTAGTGGATAACACAGGCCAACAGTGGTTTTGGTGCCAGAGCTTTTAATGTTGATTTAAAGAACAATTGGGGTGCTGAATCCAATTATGACACTAGTTTTTTCCTATCAGCTATAGTTTTCAAGATATAGATATGTTGTTACTTACGTAAAAAAATCTTCTACATGATGATATGGGAATATTATATTAATAATAAAACCCACTAAATGTAAAGACTTGATTTATTTCTAGGGCTGTTAAATCACCCACAAACACAACAGAATTTTACAATACAATTGAACACAAATAAAACAAACTGAAAAGAAAAAAATACATAAAAACATCACTCAACACATCGGAAGCTTCTTTTGCGCGATTTTCTTGAGTGCACTTTGTTCAAACAGTCTCGTTTTAAGCACCAGCAGTAATCTGCCATCATATGGTTATCCCATCTTCCTTGGTAGTAAGCTTCCATTGTTTTTATATCCTGGTGAAATCTTTCACCTTGTTCTTCACTTGTGTCTCCTAAATTTCCAAGAAAATTTTCCAAGTGGCTGTGTAGGTAGTGAACTTTTGTGCTCATATTACATCCAAGTGATTTGAAGTTACTGAGCATAATGTTGACCAGCTCAATATAATTTTCACTTTTGTGATTTCCTAGAAAATTTTTTATGACCTCAACAAATGACATCCAACTAATTTTTTCAATCTCATTCATTGACTCGACAAAAGCAGGATCCTTTGTAAGTTGTCTGATTTGTGGCCCCTCAAAAATACCAGCTTTAAGTTTTTCAATACTTATAAGGGGCATCTGTAGTCTTAAGTAGCCGAAGCGTGGTCCATCCTTGTCAAGAGCCTTTACAAATTGCTTCATTAGGCCTAGTTTAATATGTAGAGGCAGTAAGATGATTTTCTCTCTTTCAACTAAAGATTCAGCAATGATGTTTTCTTTCCCAACAACCAAGTTTTCTCTCTTAGGACACTCCTTCTTAATCCAGTGGTTTTGTCTGTCCCTGCTATCTCAGAGGCACAAGAAACAAGGATATTTTGTGTAGCCACTTTGCTGCCCAAGAAGATAGTTCACCATTTTTAAATCTACACAAATCACCCAGCGATGTTCCTGGTATTTTATCTTCTGTAAGACCAATGCTATTGTATTGTATTCTTCTTTCATTTTAGTTGAATGAGCGATTGGTATTGCGCCAAACCTGTTACCATTGTGAAGAAGTACACATTTTAAACTACGCTTGGAGCTATCAATAAACAAGCACCAATCACTAGCATCATATTGTGATAGTAGTCCCATTTTTTCCAAAAGACCCTTAACGTCTAAACAAAATGTAAGATTGTCTTCTTGAGTAAAGAAAGGTAGCATATCCTTTTCCTTTGTGCGGTAAAAACTTATGTTTGTACCGGGTTGCAGTAAATTCTTTTCATGCAGTCTTGATGCTAGTAGTTCGGATACATAAGTCGATACAAACGATTTTTGTTTTTTAATCTCATTGGCCTACAATATAGAAATATACATAAAACTTATTGACAGTTTATTGAAAATAAAAGGAACACCGCAGAGTGGTTATAAATTAGTATACTTATAGATTTATTTAACTTTGAAAATTATTTTCCGGAATATATCAAATATTAAAACAATTAATCGTAAGATGTGCCATATCTAAAAAAGTAGAGCTGTTAAATAAAAACGGATTTCATATTTGGATTCAGCTCTACAAATATAGTTAAAATCAGCACAAAGATTCCCGGCACCAAAAAAAAATTTTTTTTGTAGGCCTGTGTAATCAGGTTGGGTCCAGGAAGAAGAGAGCCTTACACGATGCCATTGAAGTAATGAGGTCATTAATAGAGTGGAGCATAGAATAGAATCAGAATTTATTTTTCTGTTTTGTAGATTTTGAAAAGGGATTTGATAGAGCAGACTGGAAAAATAAATGAATATATTGCACAAAATAAGAGTAGGCTGGTGGGATAGGAGACTCATCCATAACCTGTACTCATCACAGACATAGGTGCAAGTGGTGGATGGCAAGTCGGAATGGGCAATGTTAGGAAGAGGAGTGATACAGTGGTGTCCATTATTATTTGTACTTTTCAATGTATATGTAAAGGAAATGGTAAAAGAGGCATAGGAAGACCTTGGAGGTAGGATCGAAAATCAGTGGGGAATTCATAAAATCAGTTATATTTGTGGATGACCAAGCTTTAGGTTGTCAGTCAGCCAAGGGATTGCAAACTGCTTAGAGCAATGGAATTGCAGTGTAACAGTTATGGGATGAGAATAAATGTAAATAAAACAAAGGTCATGCAATTTTCAAGAAAGAGCTAATTTAAATGTTAAAATAGGGGAGTAAAAATTAGAGCAGGTGGAACAGTTTATGTATCTCATAAGTGTTTTGGACCAAAATAGTTAAATTGGCAGAGGCAAAAGGTAAAAAACTTTCACAAGGAGGAAGGAATTGATGACAGGGACTTTGTCCATCAGGATAACAGGGAGATGACAGTAACAGAGACTTTGTCCATCTCCATAGCTCTGGGTAAATATATTACCTATTATGACTAAAATGGATTCTATGCTTGGACATTTTCCCTGAAATTCCCATAAATACCAGTATGCCAAAATAGTCAAAGTAGTAGGGACATTAGATAAAGAACTACAATAGGCAAAGAAGCTTGGACAAGAGTATTGATGACTGGTGTGTTGAGTAAGGGATTTAAGAAATGGTTCATCAAAATGTTGATATAGAGCATGGTTTTGTACCGCTTGGAAACTTGGTCATTAAAGCAGGATAAAAGGCATGGATTGTAGGTTTTTGAAATGTGGGAATGGGAAAGGATGGAAAAGGTAAAATTAATGAAGAGGAAAGTAAATGAAGAAGTGCTGGACATTGTGGGGGAGGAGATAGGATTTTTGAGAAAAATCAAAATGAGGCAAGAAATATGGATTCAGGTAAATTTGATTGACGGAGGGGAGAACGTTGGGCAAACAAGCTAGGGAAAGGAATAGGATAGGCATTTTGAATAGAATGCTTGGAGGAAAAAAGTGTGCGGAATTGAAGAGGGGCATACTCTAGTGCCCGATGTGCTTTTTGCTATGAGAGGCAAGTAAAAGTATTTATTTTTTTATAAATTTCAGCCTATGTTCATCTAAAACCTACCCTAACTGGCAGAATACTAATAATAATAATCATTTTGATTCATTTTTTACTGTAAAAAGGACATTGCTATAATTTTTAACATTAACTTTCCATGATCAGTGACTACCATTATAAAACATTCTATCTCTTTCAAAATGACCCATACTCATTGATTATCTGTTGACCTATAGTTCATCACTTAGATACATGATTCGGAGACAAAACTGATCTCATTTCTTTGAGGCAAAAAGTGTAAATGCATAGTTCCATTGTTTTTAAATATTGTTTTGATGTTAGCAGAGAAAAACAACTCTTCAACAGAGAAAAATGCAGTGCCATAAATATCCAATATATGGATTACTGATAAAATTGGGTGTTGTTCTGCTCTTCCCAAAGATAACTCTGAAAAAAGTACAGTTCTCTAGAATATAACCATAATATACTATATAGAGGAATTAAAAAGCAATATAGAAAACTGCTTTTTAGGGCTAATAAAGTATGCAATGACAGTAAAATACTTGCTGATAGTAATGAAACAAAAGATACCAGGGAAATAATAAAAAATGTTATGGGAACAACCTCTACCACTATCCTTTCCAAAGTAATGAGAGCCCAGTGTTACAATGAAAGTGCATAGTTGTCATTCCTGTGCCAAACTATTCAATAAGTTCTTCACTACTTCCAAAGGTATAGCATCATGTCCACGGCATGTCTATTCCAAATCTAAATATTCAAATTTCATTTTTTGTGAACCCCTGCACTGAATCAAAGCTAAAGAGTGTCATTGCCCAACTTCACAGCAAAGATGCTGATTCATATGAAATCCTTGGGATAGCTCTCTAATATTTTTTTGATCATATTAAGCTACCCCTATAAAATCTCATTAATTAATCACTCACACAAGATGTATTGCAATCCAATTTTTTTAATTTATAAAATTATACTAGTTTATAAAAACAGTGAAAGTTCTGATGATTTCAGAGACTACAGGTCTTTAGCCATTTAAAATACTTTTTCAAACATTTTTGAAAAGGTAACGCAAACCCAAATAACGTGATATCTTGAGAATTTCAATACGTTTTCTGTTTCCCAACAAGTGCTTAGAAAAGGGTAGTAAACCTTTCCTGTCAATGTTATAGTGTATGTACTAGACTAGTATTTTTTACAGAACCAAATTAGATTTCACCTCTTTTTATTTTTATTTGAAGAAATATTCATGAATTGGCATACCTTTTTCCTGTCAAGATTCCACAGCAATCAACCTTGGATCACATGGTTCCCGAAGTGTATAGTTTGAACATTTGGTCAAACATTCAGTACCGTTATGCAACCACTCTTGTGACAAGCAGTGTGGCCAATAGGGGCTCCAAATCAGCAGAGGTTGTATTCCAGTTTTTTCTTCCACAGAATGCCTTCATCTCCGGCTTCCTAATGTAAGTTAAGAAATCAAATGGAAAATCACAATCTGATCTAGTACACTTGATAAATTTTCTAACAGGAGGAAAGTATTTTGAGTCACGCCAGAAACTGTTTTATTTTGAAATTTCATTTTAACTCTTTCTTCATTTTTTAGAAGCTACTGAATAATAATTTCTCTGTTTTATAAGTATGTGTAATCTTAGAGTATGTTATTTGGAATTTCAGTAAGCAATAATGTGAATAATATACTAATGCCTTTGGATATTTTCTCCATAATAAAACTGGGAGCATACACATGTGAGTGGGTGCTTTCAGTGATTTATATGTTGCATAGCTTTTTTTTTCAGGGAGGTTAAGGGTAGGACTTACAAAGCTTATGTCAAAGAGAAAGAAGAAGCTAAGAAAGATTATCAAAGAGCCATAAAACATGGACAAACTGCAGCTCACATAGCCGCCAGGTAGGTATTCCTTTGTTTTTTTAGTTATGCAAGATAATAGATGGGAGATTCATTAGTGTAAACAATTTAATGCTCAGGCTCAATGCATAAAACTTACACAGATATTTCAAATCTATTTTTCTATCTACATACTTATTATATCAAGAGAGACAGAAAATAATTGGAACACCATGTGAAATTTATTCCTCATTATTGAACAAATAATAAGGTGAACAATAATTAATGTTGTATGTCATCATGATGTGTTCAACATTTACTAGTGGTTTCTAGATAGAATGAGTATATTTCATTAATAAAGTAAAAACCAGGTTTCAGTTAAACTTTGTCTTAACTAAACTTGACTCTTCCCTTTCAACTTGCCGGAAAGAGATATACCAAATCCAGCATTTTTCCATTATACTGCACATGTTAAATTTAAGATTTCAGCTCACAAAGTAGATACATAAAACATATTACCTGCACTAAAATAGAAATGAAACCATCTGTCCTCATTTTTATACAGTGGAAAAGTAATGCTGTTAGGTGCCAGGTGCAAATGTCATTAGCTGTTGGTAGCCGCCCGAATAGCTAGTTTGATCAAGGATTTGATCCTTGGGAGGGGGAATTAATACTTTTTATGTCTCTTTCCTATTATTGGAGCTTGTTTAAATTTACTTCTAACACAATTTATTGCCTAGTACTTTACCAGCATGATATTTATTTTACAAAATGGTGAGTTTTTTTTAATGTTATTAATAAAACATTAATAATTTCATTTTTCACAGATGCAATACAAATGCTAGTTTTTCTTATGTTAACTGCATTTAATTGCAGAACCTCTTTTTCAATATAGTGATGTCAAAAAGGTACCTGTCTACTTTCAATCCTTACTAGCCAATCACATTGATCATTGGCAGACAATTTGTTGAATAATTTTGCACCAATCATATGGTGCTGGTCAATTGTTTTCGTGAGTCTACAGAAGGGCAGGTTATTTAAATGACTTTCCTCATATTGTATTTGTGGATGACATTCCTTCTACTACAATGCAATGTTGTTTGTTATTTTGAAATCTTTTTAAAATAATGGAGTATGTTCATCTGAGGTGAAAGACTAGCCAACTAATTTAAAAAAATTGAATGATTTCATGCAATGAAAAATGGTTGATTAAACATTTTGAAAAATAATGCCATTTGTTTGATCCTTCATTGGAGAAATTTCCTTCTACATGATCATAAGAAGGGCCCTGAAATTTTAAAGAAAAATAAAGTAGATTGTTCCTAGAAATTGAAATTTTCATTAAATTGTATAATCTGTGACAAAATTCAATCATTAAAATAATGAATTAATTGCCTTTTTGTTAAAAATTTAACTTTGTCCCTTTTCTCAGATAAAGGTATGGAAAACAAGCAATACGACATAATTAGGCAAACTTTGATGACTATGTGGTCATGTATGCAGGGGCCATGATCAGGCAGGATTACCAATTTAATGTTCCATGCTACACACAGACTAATTGAATGCACCAATTAATCCAATAACCTGACTAACTTGCTGAAATAATGAAAGTTATTTCTACGATTTGAGTGGCTGAGTATATTTATTAATTATTAAGCACAGAGTTTCACTTGGTCACTCAAAATAAAAGTTAGGCCCTACACTGAAACTTTGCACTAAGCTTTAAGGCATTTTTGGGCATCAAAGTTTCATAGTACATAATTGAATGTCTCCATTGACAGTTTGTTACCTAATGATGTGCAGAATATGAGTTAATTCTTGTTTAGGTGTATGTTTTCCAAATCATTGAAGGGCTGCGTAGCATTTTTTGGGGTCTCTTTACTATTCCCTTAATTCTAGAGATGGTATTGTTCATGGACATCATGGAATAACAAGCAAGTTCACAATCAACAAAACTTAGAGCCAATTTTGTTTCATAAAATGATCAACTTGGCGACTTGAACAGAGTGAAAATATATGCATGATTTTTACAAATTTTCCAAAATTTATAAATATATAACATAAAAACATAATATAATACATAACATAATATATAACATAAAAAATCGCATGCTTCTGATGCCCACCCATTAATTTTCTCCACAGTGCAAGGCACTCAAATTTATTTGCTGTATCTGTGAACTTGGAACCATATAGTAGCATGACCTTCAACTTAACATATGAAGAATTACTGGCAAGGCGTCATGGGCTCTATGATCATGTAATTCATCTTGTAACATGTGATCAGGTATGGAAACATTAATATTCTTTGAGATTTAACCAATGTTATTGAATTCAGGAATCATAATTAGGAATTTAAATAAATAAATGGACAGAAGTAAAGAAAACAAAGTTCTCAGCTTGGTAGTGAGTAAGAGAAGGCTTTTGGAATTCAAGGGAGGAAACTCTTTGAGAAATAAATGTTGGATTGCAACAATAAACTATTGAAATGTTACAGTGACTGTTGAGATTCCAAAATAGTCTGTTGAAAGTCAACAGTTTGATATTGAATTTTTCCATTTTTTTACAATAATTTCTGTGTTTTTGGTAGCAACAATTATTTGACAGTAAGTTTCTCAACATAATTTGAAAAGTGTTCTAACAGCAAAGTCAGAAGTACATTTTAAAGGTCAATGCAATATTTCCAATTTATTGTTGAATTTTTTGCAAAAATGGAAGATAAGTGGATTCAGGGAATCTTGATTGATGATGGAATGTTGCAGACTGTGATGGGAGAAAGAATGCTAGGCAAGGGATGTCCCAGTCTTGCATGAAATTTTCCAATAATTTGGAGTTTTGACTACTGAAATGAACTCTGCCAACATTATCAATGACAATTACATGTATCCTAAGAATTTTACATGAAATCGAGTTAGCCAGTCACAAGTGGATGAAATGTATGTCCGACTCTTAGGCATCTTACGTACATTCTAGAGAGGCTCTCTTTCAGTGTTTAGTCAATTCCTTCAATTTATTATTATTAGGTAATCTACCGGTTAAGGTAGGTTTTTGGATGGACACAACTATCAAATAAACATTTTGTGACTCCCCACCTAGCAAACTAATCTATATCAGGTCCCTCTTCATCTCTGTGTACTTCTTTCCTCCCTTCATCCCGTCCAACATCCCTATCCTGTTCCTACCCTTACCTTGCTTGCCCAGCATTCTATAGTGCCCATCATAATATTCTTGGGAATCATAATTGAGGTGGTTTCCCGTTGCCTTCCTCAATAGTGTTTTTAACGTGACACCATCACTTAATGGCCGCCCCACTGGGGTCAGACGCCATTGCAGCCGCCTCACTGAGGAACAGACGCTGCGTGGACTACCTTTCGTCTGGCTCCTAACCTTCGACCTATCTGGCATGGGTGACCCTCCCAGGAGTAATTATTATTACTCCCGCCAGCACAGCTCTAGGGGTCATCGGAACACACAAGCCCTTCCACCACAACAAGGTTGTAGTCCATGGGAGGGCTTCAATTTATATATGTAGAAAAATATACCTGCCTAACAGGAGGATCTACTCCACAAAATTACCAAATAACTGTTAAAGTTCATAGGTAATTTAGTTTCTTCTCTTTGAATTAGCACCACATTCTTGATTCTTCAATGTTGATCACATTCTTCAATCCAGCTGAAAGCTCAAATCAAAGTTGAAACTGTAATTTCACTAATTTGTTCAATAGGTGTCAAAATGGATGTGCTGATTGACTAGTTAGTAATGCCTATTTCCAGATTATCCAAGACATGAACGTGGAGGTATATATAAGTGAACCTCAGAAAATTACAACGATTAAAGTTCCTGAGCCAACTACAAGTAAAGAAGATGCAACAAGAGGTAAAATATGTAAACACAAACATAGAGTTCAAAGAAACTATAGCATATTGGTATTATACATAGAAAAAATGCACACACAAAAATTAAGACAAATAAAATAAAAACACATTCACTCCTCGCAAATGAGCCTGAATTAAGTTTTCTCTCAAATTCAGAAATGTTGGCAGCTACCAAGTAAGTCTGAGAAAGTTGAAGTAACTTGATAAAGTTGTTAGTTGTGATATTTGCATGTGTGCATATAACTATAAATGCTCGAGATTAAGTGTTATCTCATTAAAAGCTCTCTCTGACTGCTGCAATATTTATTGGAAGTGTTATTTATGTCATACAGATAAGCCCAATATTTTCAATGTGGTAGCCAATATTGAAAACTTAAATATGGAGTTACAGGCCTCCATCTACTCCTCCAGCTACAGGCTCCAATCTATTGAAAATACCACCTTGCAACCTATCACAAAGAAAGCTGTATCATTTTCTAAGGTATTGAAGCCTGAGGGCAAAAAACAATTGGGCCCCAATAGTGAAAACTGAGATTCATGCTCCAATAGTGTAAACCCAGGATTTCACACCACGAGTTCCGAATTCACCACTAATGATGAGGAAGGTTTCCAAATGGTACATTATAAGATAAACAAATGTAAGCAAAAGAGTATTTGGAAGTTGTCAGCAGCCTACAGTAGTGTGTAACTTTGTGGGAGTTCCTTGCAGGACCCTCTTCTACGTTGGTCATATCCAGTCCATGGCAACGACTGATGACCTTGTGAAGCCTCTGTCCGGATATTTCCTGGGAGTGATTTCAAATGTGAAAGTTTGTGAGTTGTTGAAACTCATTTTAACTCAGTCCACTAATTAGCCTAAAAGAGCATCTTCTTAAAAGATGATATTTGGCCAGTTGAAGTGTAAGTGGGAAATGTTACCATTCTAAACCATGGAAACTGACTCCAACATCGGAAGAGAAAGTACTTTCCAGAAAGTGCAGCTACCATATTGAATGAGTGAAACTCCAAGCTATTGAAAATTTATGAAGCGCCGGTATCCACCACAGCCCACAATGACAACACTATGGAAATGGGTTCATCGGTTAAGCATGTTACCCACCTCCACTCAGGAATTTCAAAACCTAAGTCCTTCTGACAAGGCAGTGACATCAATATAGTTTGCCAAAATGTAAGATGTCTGGTATAGAAGCAGTTGCTAAACATGGTGGCTACAATATTCTATGTCTCAATGAATATGAAACAAAAATGTCAACATCTAGAAGAGGCAAAGGCACAATCTAATGCTATTCAAAGATAGGCTAAGGAATGGTTTCGATAACATTTAAATAGTGAAAAAACCCAACATATTGTATGCAGTCTTGAATGAAAAATAACTGAAATCAAAAATGCTAGAATACTATGAATTAATATTGATACAAAACTTAACTGGGAGACCCACATCAGTCAGATCTGTAATTAACTGAGTAAAGCTGTTTATATGAAACGGGAAAGTTTATCTTAAACTTTCTCATTCCAAGTGCGTATCATTTAGCACTTAACCATGCTTTCTTTCCATGTCATTTTAATTATGATGTTGAACCATGGGGTCATTCCCACAAGTATAACAAACCTTGCGACTACCAAAAAGAGCTATTTTCTCTCTGGCTAATATACCACCACATGATTCCTGTAAGCCTTTTTTAATTAGGTATGGAATCATGAATATATTTAGTTTATATATCTTTAAGGTTCTGATTCATGTGAAATTTATTCAAGAAACTTAATCAATGATGACCTCACATCCATTACTATAGCATTAGGGGTAAAATGAATCTGAATATTACTTATTGTAGACTGTCCTTAACCTACGACTCAATTCATAACATTAACATTCGATTTTTATAACTGGCTGCCTACTCAGTTGGGATTGGACTATATCCCAAATTTCCAGAATAGGGTATGTACTTGCTAATAGGGTTACTTGCTTTATTTACTTTACTTGTCACTTTAAGTTTATTTATTTATTGCTTTAGTCACCATAAGCTGGTTTAGCATGGTTTTGTCATAAAACAAAAAAATACATAAATTTTGCTGGCATACACAACATGGATAAAGGGTTATTTACCTTAAAAAGGGATATTTTACAAATAATATTTTAGACTTTTTATTACATAATGCACAACATTCGTCCACAGAATACAAAGGTTTCATTAGCAAGTATGCTTTAAGATTACACTTGAAATTATTTGAAGGAGATACTTTCAAATTCAGAGAAAACATGTTAAAGTATTTGGCTCTTTGGTGTTATGCTAAAAAGAAGGTAGAACAAATGGATGCAGGAGATGCAGACAGACAATGAGATACTGAAGAACAGTAGAGGCAGAGAATGCTGAGAAACAAAGTAGAGGGAGGAAAAGAATAGATACTTTGAATGGATTTAAGGGAGAAAGTGGGTTTACAGAGCTAAAGAATGGATTATTGTAATATATAGTATGGAATAAAATGGTATTTTATATCATATTAGGACTAAGAATTACTGCATGTAGTTTTGAGTCCATTGAAAACCTACATTGACCTGACTACAGATAATAATGGATACATTGCTTAAATGTAAGCTTTGGACTTTCCTAGCAGAAGGTGAATCATGTCAACTCTGATCCAGACTAGCTATCTACATGATACTGCATTATACTACCCAACTCAAAGACTATCCTGCATTTCAGTGATTAGCAATAATAAAAACCACAAAGCTTTGGCTAACTATGACTTTTACTATAGTATTACAGCAATCTCATTCAGCTATCTCAAGGGATTTTGGGTAGTCAGATAATACAACTTCCATTTAGGAGAGCATTTTCACATTTTGGCATTGAGGAGTGACTATTAGCTAAAAAAATATGATATGATCCATAGCATGTGCATTTATTTTGATTCTTCCAAAGGTGATAAAATTTAGACATTTTGCACCAAGGTATAATGCATTATATACTTCATTTTTGGTTTTATTTCTTATGTAACTTCGTATTGAAAGGAAAAATTAGGAACATAGATATTGTCTGGGCTCTAGTTCAAGTTCTGAGGGCAATCATCAAGAGGATTTTTATATTATTTGTGGAATTTTTCCTTTTACATAAATAGTTTATTGCTGTGATGTTTAGTGATGCATAATATGTGACGCCACATTTATGTGATGTTTGGTCACATAAATATGATTCAGCCAAATTTTCAAAATTTCCTGGCCCATCCAACCATTGGATTGTGAAAAATAAAGAACAGACAAAGTGAACAATACCCCTAAGTGTATGTTTTAGCTCACTTATGAGTCTTTATAAGAATTTAAGTCTGAGATTCTGAGGCATTAGCCTGCACAGATATGGTTACATGATCCTTATTTGGCGTGAAACTATCAGCCGAAGTTTTTTTTTAACATCAGTTAATGATGAAGCTGACAAGCATTGCCAAAACAGTCCCAACTCATCAGCATTATAGATTTCATTTAGAGTTAGACCATGATTGTTAATTAGTTTCTGTGAGGCTTCCCTGTAATTTTCTGCAGCATCGTAATCAGCTGACTTCTTCTCACCTCTTACATTCCCTATCTCTAATTCCATGGCAAAATATGTTAGCCATTCAGCCAAAAATGCTTTCGACTTTAAGCTTCTTTAGCCTATTCAGCAAGCATCTGCCCAGAAGTTGATGCTTATTCTGAACTTTTCTGAGAAAATCAACAAAACTGGATCAATTTTATCCATTTCTGGCTTTGAAAATGTGTGATACTGCCTGATAGATTAATTTATTTCAGATAAATATGCAACTTTCATTGATTTAACCTAATGAGCTTTGACTTTACAAATTGTGAATATTCCCCTTGAGTATTTATTTCCCCCTTTTTCCATGCATTTTATCAGTTCCAGCTTTTATGTTAATATTAAGACCATTATTTTTTTTCTTTTTTACCCCTTGAATGCTTTTTAAGGCATTTTTTATGACATTATTTTGAATGGGTAATTTTGAAACAGTAAAACAAGAAATTGGAACATAAATACAATGGGAAAACTCATATACAGCACCATATCTTTGTCAAATAAACAAGTGATGTGAAACAAGTTGATCGAATGAAACAATAGGAACATGCTTGATGACACGAATGACCAGGTAGATTTAGTAGTCACACCACATTCATTATGGTGTCATTTAGGCAATAAATGTCTAGTAGTTGAAGAACTTTCAAAAATATAATTAAAAACAAATCAATGAAATCATTCTCAAAAATAATTTTAAATAGTCTCAGGTCCTGTTAATGAAAATTTCATTTACTAGAGTCTTCTGGATGCTGAAATTTCAGATAATGCAAATTTTACCATATTGTGTACCTGAAGTTTTAGCTGATTATTATTATTAGTTGATAGTCAACTGTTAAAGGTAGATTTTGGATAGACACAGACTGAATGGCTGTGCTGAGAGAGATAACTGAGAACAATAAATGTTTATATGATGCAATTCCATTATTCATATGAATAAGTAAAATGGGTTGGCTAATAAAGGTTAAATTAATAAATAACATGACTAATTAATCTGTCTTTATATTCTGGCAGGTCAGTTTATAAAAATTTCAAAAGAGTCACCAAAATCGGCACTTATTACTTATGCACCCAGCATAAAACAGCAGAGAGACATTTTACAAGAAGTTAAAATGAATCAAGTCAAACTACACACGAATGAAGAAAGTCCCTCTCAACGTCTTCGAGTCCAGTATGATGTTGACCATCTATCAGCAGCAGGCGAAATTTTGGTGAATAACCATGGTTTCCAGATTGACATTTTATCATTTAATGTTAAATTACCATCTAAATTCATCTCTTCATCCCAAGGAGCAACTTTTTATTAGAATTGTTTTGAATTATTATTATTATAATTAGAATGAAACCTCTCATTTACACTTTTCTATATTTCTAACAATTACAGTTATAAAATTGAATAGAAATCTAGATAAATTAACCTAAAAGCAGATATTTCTGTTTTTAAACCCAATAGTGATATCAGTAACACTTACAAATTTCATATTACTCTCCTCAACATAGAAATTAATAATCTTCATTCATCCATGCCATGAAGATATCCATATAGATATTGTCAGAGTAGTAGAGTAACTATAAATAAGTGCCATAATGAAGAGGATGAGCAAGTGAACAATGAGCAACAGTACATTTAAATTACAACAGTCCCAAAGACTAGCTCAAAATATTTATTGATGGAATACAAAGGACTGGGGCACAGGCATTTCTTAATCACATTTTTAAACCTTAAGTTGGTTACTGAGCACTACTTGGAAGATTACTGAAAAATGTTATCACCAAATTGTTGGACAAATAATGCATCTCACACAGTCTGCACAGGTTAATATCTAGATTGTGCTTGGCTCTTGGATTGTGTCAGAACAGGTGACTAAATTGTGGATAGATTAAAGTTCTGCATAGTATGCATGAGGCTACATAGTACAAACAGACTGTAGAAAGTTATATTTTGCAGTTTTTAAATATCTCTGCAATGCTCAAGGGGCCCAAAACTGTTCATAATCATTTTGCTTTTTTCTGTAGTGCAAGTATTTGGAATTATTCAAGAGCATGCCTCCATAGTTTAAGACCAAACATTAAAATACTCGGAAAAAAGGCAAAGTAAGCTTCTCTCACATGAACATCACTCATGCATTTTCAGTTTCCCAAGTGAGACCTGAATAAGACCTGAACATATTTGGCTGATTCAGAATACATGTGGATTCCTTGTTTATTTCTCATCTATAATAAAGCCTAATAGCTTTACAGGATCAATATTTCCATCAAAACTTTAAAGAGAGGATATAAAATGCTGAGTTTAGTAAGAGATTTTTGGCTATTAACCAATAATTTGCTTCTGTTGATGTTTGTGCTGCAAGAAAATTGACAGCACTGGGGTTGTTACATATCTGAATCAGATCTGTGTCATCTGTTAATAGGATGCTGAGTACAGAGAGATTGAAGGCCATTGGTTAATATTAGAAATGGGAAGGGACTGAAAACAGACCCCTTTTTCACAGAAATTAAATGGTTAGCATATATTTGAACCACCTGCTTTTGACTTGGTTAAGTAAGCTATAATGAATTTAAGTTCCATGTCCTCACAGCCATAGTTCTTACGTTTAAGTTTGATGGTGGATTGATTAGTGTAGTCAGATGCTGAGGTTAATTCACAAGGAGCAAAGAATTTTCTTCACGAGAATGACAAAAATAAGAATAAGCAATGTAGGAATGACAATGTATTGTCCATGGTGACAGCACTGGAAAAAATGTGAATATAGTTTTTTTGATCTGGTTATAATTCTAATTTTTAATTCACATTTAATCATCATCAAATGTACTGTTTGAAATTCCCCTTTCATTTTCATGATTCTCTGAAGGGACTGAAAATCTTATGAGAGTTTGCACTTGATTATTTCTCCTGGAATTTTCAACTTTTCAAGTTTTATGACAGTTTACAAGATTAAAGTGATACAGACAAGGGAGAGTTTTTCTTAGCATATTATTCAGGGAAGATGGAATTTATATTAATTAGCCTACATGTTGCTCAAAATCATGCAAGCTAATAGAGAGATTTTCACTTGTGAATGATGTTTTCAACACTTTCTTCCCAGTAATTCCCTGCCATCAACTTGAAAGACAGGGCAAAACTATTTTTAGCTTGAAAATAACATCCAGTGTTGTGCACCAGTGATTCAGCACAGCTTTCAGAATTGCTTTTTTCATTTGCTGTTAACTCATGGTGTTGAAGTTATACTGGTAAATTTGCACATATTTTACACCCCACTAAACCCATTGGCATTTGCAATTCACACATCAGGGTGGGTGGGCCAGATCCTTCCCCTGTGCCACCTATGGTTTCCCAGGAAGTTCTGGTACCCTAAATATTGCACAGCTTGGGTGAATCTGAGGGTGGCCACAGAGGCATGCCCAGAAATCGAACCCACACTCCCCAGTCAGTAGTTCAATGCTCTACCCCTGGACTGCCATGTCCCCTCTTTAATTTATATTTATACACAAATGCCTCATACTTTCAGTTGAATGATGGATATTTTGTTCACTTCTTTGCACCAAGTGCAAATATATTGGACCATTCAGCTAAGCCCAGGAAGCATGTCATATTTGTGCTTGATACTTCTGGATCTATGTATCGGAGAAAATTAGACCAGGTGAAAGAAGCTATGGGAATCATTCTTGATTCATTGACTGAAAAGGACTATTTTAGCATTGTTCAATTTAGCTCATTTGTAAAGGTAAGTTTAGCAGTATGTATACATATTTGCAACTACTATTTGGCTGGAAAAATAGGTTGTAAACCAGCAAGAGTATGCTCTCTCAAGTATGCAACAATAAAGCAGGATATTTTTAGGAATGGTACCTGAGCCATGGAGAGCAAGAGCTGGAACAAAGTGTACATCGTGCCATACCAGATAACATACAATCTGCCAAGATATATATTTCAAGCATGGAAGCTGTAGGAGGTGAGGCTCAATTTGAAATATATTCTAAATATTAAGGCTCTATAATGATTAAGAAATATTCAGGAAAGTGAACTACTAAATTATTTCTGATCACAGATTTTTAAGGAATAAAAAATGTGTGTTCAGTTCCTTTTTAAGCTTTTTTATGGCTGTTCATTATGGTTGTTTTCAGGGCAAAAAAGGGTGATGTGTACAAAAAGCATTAGATTCTATGGAGTTGTTTACAATGTATGTGCTAAATAACGTTGAGTTTTCACAAGAGTGAGCATTTCGTATCAGCTAAAAATATATGTAAAAATTCTAATACCAAAAACAAAAAAGTTAAAATAGCTAGTTTTGTGAATTTCAATGAAACAAATAAAAAATGTTACAATAGAAAATAATTTTTCTCCTGATAGAATAATTCCTTGTTAGGCTATTCCTCATTGTTCCTTGTGATTTTTCCATCATAACTGGTTCTTATTTCCAAATAACTAAATCCTTCCCCTTCCAAATATTTATTTCCCAGTTTTATTGCCTTTGCCTCATAATTTCTTTGTTTTTATTTTTTATCTTTTATCTTCAAGTTTCGAATGTTCATCATCTCCTTTAAGTAGACAAGCTCTTAAATATACCCTTCTCTCTCTGGTATTAGTAATAATAATAATAAACTTTATTCATCTTAATCATATTTACATATGGTGGATGTCGTCATTATTAGCAGTAGTCTACCAGGTTATGGTAGGATTTTGATGGATTGTGGTACTTCACACTACCATGCTCATCAACTCTGTGTAGCATAACATAAAATATCCATTAATTCTAAATTACACATTACAGCAACTCATTCTTTAGCTCTGTAGCTTCTTACCTCCCTTTATTCCATTCAAAATTTCAATTCCTTTCCTCTCCCTCACTTCCCCAGCACTCTTCCCTCTATTAATGTTTTCAATATCCCATTGTGTCTCAGTATCTCTTTCATCCAACTTTCCTACCTTCATTTATTTTTTTTTTCTGACCTCTATCTCTCTTCCACGACAATGACTAGAACTTCATTGTATGCATTCCACTCTGTTCATTTTATTTCTTCTCCACATTCATATCTAAAATGCCACTGATATACGCATAAAGTTACCAACCCATACAACTTTACACTCCACATTAAAGTTTTCACCAGTCTTCCCTTACCATCTTTATTTGAGGTGCCTGTTTTACTGAATATATCAGACTTTTATTTGTGAGGAATTCAGCCAGGGGTCCTCATTCAGTCTGCAACTGTATATGTATGAGCAAAACTTATCTTCATTATATTAAATTAATTTTATATATTTTAAATGTTTCTCATTTCTCTTTAGGAACAAATATAGATGATGCTTTAACATTGGCTCTTAAGGTAGCTGAAAGTGGACCTGGAATCAACCAGTTAAAGGGGATCACATACCCAAGATTGATACCAACTTCAAATGGAGCTTTAAATAAAACTCAGCCAATAATCATCTTTCTTACTGATGGAGAGCCAACAAGTGGAAATAGAAATCTATCAAGTATTCTCTATGGCACTAAAGAAAGGAATAGTAAAATCAAGGTAAAAACAGTTGGATTATTTCTGTCGTTTCATTATCACATAGTTATGTCTGAGTTTTATTAATAGAACATGATAGAACTTGCATATTATGTAGAATAGCCTGTGTTCTTTGCATTGAATCATACAGTAGCCCTTCATTAATAATGTTTTAAGCTCATAATTAATCTAGTGTGAAAAAAATTGAGCATCCCAATGCTCAATGATTGATACTTTGATTCTTGTTTGAAATTATTTGAATTCTAGCGCAGATAATTGAATACTACTTGGTTTCTGTTGCATCACTTTCTATTGTCAAGAGTAATGGTAACATTTTTGTTTGCACAGGCACCAATATTCTCTTTGGCATTTGGTGATCATGCTGACTTCAAGTTTTTAAGAAAGCTGTCATTGCAAAACTATGGATTTGCAAGAAAAATATACAGTTCTGCAGATGCTGCTCTTCAATTGGAATCCTTTTTCCAGGAAATATCTTCCCCTCTACTGAATAATGTCACCTTTTCTTATGTTAGCCCAGTTGTAAGTCATATTCTGAATTTCACATGATATCATATTTATTGAAGAAGATTGCATTCATAAATCTAACATTTGAATGTGAACCATCTCCCCTTGCTATTCCTAAGTGTTAATATGTCAGCTGATGATTATTTATCATTCACTCGTATTATTAAAATACACTTAAAATATTCATATATTAGCCAGATATCAAAGTTAGTAGTGAATGTGTGACATAAGAGCTAGAGCTCTACATGGAAGTCAGTGGTTTCTGAATTATGTCAGTCATTCATTCTGACATCCCCTGCATAAGTAGAAATTTGTATTAGTCAAAAACCACTACAATTGCATTAGAAGAGGGATTAATAAGTCTCTTAGGGGGAATTTCATGCTATTTATGCTATTTTATTAACATTCCTTCCTACATTCATTTGTGTAAAAATGAAGGTTCTCTGAAAATATCAATTGATTACTTATCAGAATAACCTATTCCACTGAATAGTCCTCGTCCCTCTTTATCCAAAATATTAGTAGTAAATATGAGAGATGGGTTACATAGTATTATGCTCAAGTATCAAGTAGTAATAAATATTTATGTTTACTCGATTTACTCGATTATTTTTAATCATACAGTGGAGATATGTGTATATGTATGCATAACAGGGGTATGAAATATTTTTTTAAAGGGGTAAATAGGGTTTCAGCATTATTTTTTAGGATCTCCCACTCTTGTCCTGTCTAATCTGCCTCTTATAATAATAAGATTGCCCTCTCTTTGCTGGCAGCTCTTGCAGCATTCTTTTAATTTCTGCTCTTTCAGTTTTACTTCCTTGACTTTTGCATTCATTTTGGACATATATTAGTTTTCATCTGTTATGAATATACAGTCATAAGTTTTATCATTAAAAAATGTGTCATGGTGACATCCTTTATAGTTTAGTTAAGATTTCAGTTTTCAAACAGCCAGTTATAAAAAACACATTGAATCCAATTGTATTTTACTCTTTAGTTTGCTTTTAAAAAAGCATTATTATATTTTGATGGTTTTTGGCTCAACTTTGTGGAAGTTCTTGTTCACTAATTAAAGAGCACAATGCATTTTTCCACTACTCTTTTTTTTTGAGTTTTTAATATCATAATATTAAATTTTATATTTTTATACAATTGAATATAATTGAGAACAATATTATAATGAATAAACTGATTTGGCCCTGCTGAGCCTTTTAGGCTTGTCAGTAGGTGCCGATTTTAAATTTAGCGATCGGACTATATAATATGGAATAATGTTTATAATATTTAAAAATAACAATAATAAAAAGACTAATAAATAGTTTACAATAGTTTTTACATTGTTTTTTCCATATAAATTCGTACATTTTTTTACATTACACTTGCGCACATATATTTACACAACATGCACACAAACACAGTTATTTCAATAATTCAATTTTTTTTTTTTTTTGAAGGATTAGACAACATGTTCAGATTCAATACATTACACTTAGCTAGTTTGATAAATGTTATCAGTTGAACCAACCACACAACATTGAACAATGTCTACAATATTACAATATACAAAAACAATAATTATCCATCAGACACTCTGAAAAGGTTTACAATAGTATTACATAGCTTTCACGTTACACTTGCATATAGAACAGTTATTACATAAAACAAATATCCTTCTTTAATACTATTTACATTCCTCCTACACAAAACCAGCAACATCAAAGTAAAAAGTAAAAAAAAGACAGAGAAAACAAATCCCAACTACCATTACTTATGTCACAATCCATATGAGAAACATACTGTCATTGCCATTTCTAGTGCATACCAACGTTTTATTAAATTTTGGTGAGAAAAATTGGTATTATCTATGGAAAATTGCAGCACATATTGTAATATTTCTGATTTATGAAAATAAACATTAAATATGGTAATCATATTATTCAGGATATCAGTTCACATAGCCACAAGCGTCAAGCTGTTCATTATAAGAATATAGAGATGTTTAATGCAACCTCAACAGGCAAATAATTTTATTTCCAGTGAATTAGCTTATTCTCTTATTTTAGGAACAAGATTATAATAAGTACCCATCACATAATGTACTAGGTATTTTTTTTAAGCTTTGTTCAAATGCATTTGTGAATTATTTTCAAATCTAGGTGGACAAGTCAACATTGACTAAATCAGCATTCCATGTTTATTATGATGGAACGGAAATTATTATTGCTGGAAGAGTCAAAAATAAGATATACTCCCCAGAGGACCTCAGGGGCATAGTATCATCTACCTATTATGAGGTTCCGGTTCCTGGAAGAAGTTCAGTGAATGATCCATTGATTCACCAAATACCAAAACCCATTTATCCTCCATATCCAGGTAAATATTTCACTTATTTGAAATAATTTGTATGTTTAAGGAAACTTCTGAACATTATTCAAAACCCAGCATTTTCTGCCATCTAAAAAGGATAGGCTAAAATTAAGCTAATTAAAATTAATAAGGGTAAAATTAATAATACAGTGGTCTCTACTTAGCATGTTTTTGAAGGAATATGAAATTCTTAACCAGAAAAACATGGTAACCAGTGTTAAACTTTTGTAGCTTGCTGCCATCTTATGTGGGATTCATGACATAATTCATGGCATAATAATAAATGATAACTGCTTATTCCATATCTCATTGGTAATAATTAACTGAATAGCATGGCAGTCACTTGTAACTATTGAAGTAATTGGTCTAAAAGAGTGTATTGTGTGTACCATACCCTGAATTCATTTTTTAAAGTCCTACGTACATTCAAATTATAATCTACATGGAAATAAAACTGTTTATAAATTACAATAATAGTGCTCTGGGTGAAATGCATATTTCAAATAACAATAATCATCACATGGTTTAGGTATATCATATCTCAAAGGTAGCCATCTATCCATCAGAAAATGTCTATTTATTCTTCAAGATCCCTGCAAATCCATGGGTTAACTCCTTGCCCTTTGTCCCTTAGGTGGAAAGTATTCCAATGACATAACCATGGACCATCTATCTTCCATGATCCTATTAATTTAGTGTTCTTTGAACGATTCATTGATCCTGAAATGACATTTGAAAATATAATAAGGTGGCATAATATGAAACATTCATTTTTCATTCATATTATTCATGTAAAACATTTGAAGAAAGGTATTGGGATGGTGTGGTGGCTAATACACTTTCTTATATTGGCTTATGGTGGCTAATAGACTTTCTGCCATTAGAGCCTTGGTTTGGATTCCAGAGGTGGCAAGATTTTCCAGTGGTATCATAATCCCTACAGGGGGTGTCATGTGGACAGCTCTTCATGTAAAGTATACTATCTGAGGGATGGGACATTAAATAGTGGACCCCTTGGCATCTATTGTTAAGAGTAGGCTAGTGCCAAAGTCAGGTTTTCCTCCACCCTTCCCCCATTCCTCCTATTCTACCCTTACCAAATTACCCACCTATCCCTAATGGTATTCCCTAATGGCCTCAGCTATCAGTCACCTCCCCTCCCCTAATAATCACTTCTACTAAAAACAAAGAAAAATATCTTTTGACCTCTTCATCAATTCCATTTGGAATACTACCTGGGTTAAAAATAGGCAGTTTTTGCCCCTTTTTTTATTAAGGAAAGGAGTCTTATGGATTTTCTATAATCCATCCACCAGTAGCACAGGAAATAAGAGCATAACCCCAGTCCTTTGACTGTGAGGAGCGAATGTATCAACTGTTCTTCCTCCTCCATAAAAATCTAAAATAGCAAGGAAGAAATATTTAAGAGAAATGGTGTTTTTTATAAGGGTTTCATAGCATACTGGCTGTTGATGTATGTTCACAAATGTTAAACTTGCTAAGAGGATATCCCACAAAAATAAACATATGCATTACTTCACCCTTGCAAAAGTTTGCACACTGGACGATAAATCAGCATCCAAAGTTTATTGAAAATTTTTCTCTACATTTCCTTGGAACTGATGTATTTTCTATCATACTTTGAATTGTTGTGTATTCATAGAGGAAGTTAATGTCACAATATAATAGAAATATATAGAAAAAATGAATTCTTCCTCAAATCTAAAAAACAGTGGCTATGAAATAAATGTGGAGTATTTAGTGGAGAATCAAACTATAGGATCCTCTCACATGACTGAACTGTACAATACTATTTCCATCAGTGAATGGTTTGCACAATATAATTAGAAAGTCCTTTGGCGTGGGTGAATAATTATCACATATTGATTTTCCTGTGAAATAATAATCATGGCAAGCTTTCTAAATAATTGATTGATGATAAAACTGACTTATACAATAAATGCCTTGCTCATATACAGCATTTAATTTTAAACACCTAATTGATGTTTTGATGATGTTTTATTAAGACATAATGCCCAGAACTTTGTGTTAAATTCTATTTGCTGGATCCTTCAAATGTAAATTTGAGGTTTTATTGATCTTCCAAAATTCACATGATGAATGGCTTAATTCTTTGGGATTTACAATTGATAATATGGGGGACAAATGGATTTGTGGTGGAAAGGCATTGAGCAAACAGGGCAGTGTATTCGAATTTTTTTATGGGCATCATTTAAATGAAATCGAGGAGAATTACAATTTTAATGTCCTAGCATCAAAGTTGAAAAGTAAATTTTTCTTTCGAATCCTCTGAAATACATTGTATTCACTCCTTCATGCACTTAAATTGTTAAAAGTCATGCACTTTTACCATGTAAAATAATATTTTCTTTCCAACTAACTAGGTGAGTCAAGAGGAAAACATACTGAGGTAATCAAAGAACTTGAAGCATTTGCAGTAAAATTTTGGCCCTCACAAAACTACAATCATGATACTAGCAAGCATAAGCTTGGATCACTTGAAAGACTTTGGGCCTTCCTTACTATACGTCAACTTCTGGATGAGGATTTAGCTTCAGAAGAGGAAAAGGAGGACTCCAAATGGCAAAGTAGTGAAGAAATTCAAGGTTGGTTTTGTTTCAATTTTTGTGAGGCAAATAATTTCCTTGTGTTAGCTTTTGTGGCACTGGTACCGGCTGTCTGCTTCTCATGCATGCCATTAATGAATGTTTAGAATACATTCTCACTCAATGGAATTCGAGTTTTTTGACAGGGTTGAGTGGATTGGGAAGGATAATCAAATCATTAAAACTATATATTGATCAGACTGAACTAGTAAAGGTCACAGAGGGAGAAATGGGATGGGAAGTCATTGGTAGAGTGGGAAGATGTATTTTCTAACTTTTATGCTGAGGCAATTTTAAGAGGGCAAAGAAGGGGCTTGATTTGGGAATGAAGATGGGCTATTGAGAAGATTAATTTAATTACATTTGAATATGATCAAATAATACTTATCCAGACAGCTAATTGATTGCTGTGATATTTCAGTGCATTACAGGAGCACTGTGTGAAGTATAGGATGAGGATCAGGGGACAAGCATCCATTAAGAGGCTTTTGAGATGTGAATATACCAACAAATTAGGAGTTATTTGTTACTGAGAAAAGTCACATATGGATGAACAAAGGGTGGGGTAATGAGTTACATCTACAAGAGCATACAATTTCATCTATTCAATCAAAAGGAAAGAGTCATTAAAAAAACAGTGATGGATGTAATCATAAAACTTCCCTTATGGTGACATGATGTAGGACATAATACCTCAGTCAGAGACTGCTGAGCCAATAGTTTCATTTCCAGTAACATTTTGCTTTCATAATCCAGAAGAGACATGGACATTTTTATTTGAAATCATTAACACAGTTATTAACCTGAAGGTCAGTTAGGTAGGTAGAGTTTATCTAATACTACATGTAAGCCCAACATAATGTGAGTAAATTAATAATTTCATGGGGTTTGAGATAAAGAATCTCTATTTTTTTATGCTTTGCTTTCCCTACTCTTCCTTTTCCAGACAAGTAAAAGCATTTATAATATATTTGCTGAGGTGACCTTCTAAAGCAATTCTTTAGGGGAAATGAGAATGAATAGAGTATTGATGTTTGCCGAACAAGCAACCACTGATTTGACCGACAGTCAATAAAAATGACATTTTTAAAATTTTACAATAGCCATATTTTCAAATGGTCTCAAACTTCATTGTTAAGCGGCATATTTGACATTTCTAGAAATATCTTCTTATTTTCAAGACTTGACGTTGATTATGAAATAATCATCCTTTCAGGAAAGGATACAATGAGTCCAGCCAAAGAAAAGGCTCTTCAGTTGGCTCTGCAGGTAAGTTAATGCGATAGAATATCATAAAAAATGTGTACATATATGAAGAACTTCTTTACTTTTTGCTACAGAATTTTAAAACAGTCTACATCTATTGAAACAATTAAATCTTACATGTATCATCAAGCAAAGAAATTTCATCAACCAAACTGCCAAACTATTCAAACCAATTCTGTTTATTTAAGACTGCATGACTATAATGTCCTGACTCTTTAAAGGTCATTTTTTATCTCAACAAGTGGGTATTTTCCACAGAGAGCTATGATACATAATGGAAATTTATGGAAAGAGAAATTATTTGTAAATAAATGTCATACTTGTGAGCAGATTTTAAAATTGCTAGTTCTTGAGGAGTAATTAACCATATATTCTGTAGAATTTATGAATTTATAATAAAGGATATTGCTCCCTGAAAGGTTGAAGATCAATGGACAAAAAACATGTGAAAAATCACTTGGTTAAATATGTGTGTCAGATGTTTTTTCCTCTCACATGTTTCCTCTCTTCGAAAGCTTGTCTGAGTGAATTAGGATTATTCTTAAGAATTCTAATTCCTAGGAATTCTTATTCTTAGAAATAAGTGGCAGCTGGTTTGAAATATGTATTGTATCATTATTATTTCCAAATACTATGCAAACTAATTGATGTATTTCAAAATCAATTTCCAGTATAGTTTTGTAACCCCACTGACTTCTCTTGTTGTTGTGAAACCATCAGAAAAATATTATTATTCCGGCAACTATACTGTTTCCATCAGTGATCCATTAGATGAGAGTTTCAACAAGCAATTTGATGGAAGCAGTCTAAGTAAGTATGTCCATTTAAACAAACATATTAGTACTGAGGGATGAACATCTAACATATAAGATGTGGTAACTAATCAGATTCTGTCATACCTGATCATGTCTTTATCATTATAAACCTCATTCCCATTTTCTATGCTGATGATTGACTCTTCTTCATTGCTATGTTTATTTCTTAATGCATGGTGTCTTTGCTATTCAAATAATTTCAATTTGATAGGGTAGAGTATATATTCATGAAGTTTTGAGATGCAATTATTTACACAATAGATTGTATGTAACAGTCTTTAAGTAGCCCTGTTTATTTGAAAGCAGTTTCTTTCCTATCACATTAATAACCACAGAGCATCTTCCTCACAGTTTCTGGCCCCAAAATATGCCCTCAACCACAAAATTTCATTCAAAAACTGTTTTTATATTTCTATCCTCCTAATTTCCAAACTATTGAATACACAGCAAGCAAATTGAATAATCAATAATTTGGTTATTAAAGCCATTCTATCCACCAGGACTCAATAATTAACAATAAAGAAAACTGACTCAGTTTTCCCAAACATTGGCCTAATCCTTCATCAGATAACTACCCTTTGATCACATCCCAATTTAATCTCTTTCCTACCCACTTCATTCTAGGTTACCCTACGAACCTATATGTTACACTCCACTTAAAAAATATTATTATTCACATGATGTGGAAATTTAATCATGAGATGGGTGTTAATCAATTTGAAAGTTTCATTATTGCATGAAGGATTTCCTCAAAATTATGACTTTTCAAAGTGTGATTGACTTTTGTATTTTGGATAGACATGGTTTGATTCCCATGCTTTGATGTGCTTGATGCAATTTTTACTGATAAGGCCTGTTACAGACATTAGCCATTATAATTTTAGTGCAATATGAATTATGACCATGCAAAATTCTGAATAGTACTTCTTTTACAGAATTAAAAAAAAACATATCTCACTAAAGAGAATGCTAATATCTTGTTCATAAATGCAGAGGTCACCTGCATCTTAGCACAAAATCCGATTTTGTGCATTTGTGCAAAAAAGGCAGAATAGTATATATTTTGCCAATTAAAATTTTCTTCCTTATTTGGATATTTTTGAACACTTATCCACAGAAACATGATTTTAGGTAGATAAGGTTACATGCATTTAACTGTGGTGCTAGAAATAAAAAGTGTACAAGAATTAAAACTTTTCCGATGGGTGATTGTCTTTATGTGAACGAAAAGTTACAATAACTGATCATATTGGCTTCTGTAAAATAGTGAATATTTGGTAAAAGCTCTTCATTAAGTTCTCTTTTCACCAATTATCATGCAGACTTATCCTATAATTCCTTTTAATTTACAATGAATGTTGCTTGCCTGATAAACAATTCTCCAGTACATGATTAAAATATGTATGTTATTAGTAGTTCAAAAACTGTTATTAATGGCTCACTCTTCAAAATTACCAGTCACACAGTTCCTTACATAAATGGGTTATGTGTTGTCTTCTTCCTCACCTAGAAATGTATTATCCCTACACTTATTCACGTTTTTAACTATTAAATATTGAAAATTATTATTTTTCAGTTGCTCACCATGGAACTGGGTGGATTGCAACAACATCAGCATCATCCCCTAATTGCTTATTATCCAAATCAAAAGTAATAGCAATATTTTTTTTACAATTATATATATCATGTTTTGAGATAGGAGTGAGGTTTATATTTTAATGGAAGGCACATGAAAAGATCAAGGTAATTTTTCCAAGGACAATCTCAAACAGTTTAAAATTCAAAGCAAAATATATCAATGTATCATTTAAATGTGCCTTCCAATAGCCTCTACTAAAGGATTTCCCACCGCCACCAATTTTCAATGAAACCTGTGCCATTTTAAAATGAATTGTGATCCCCTAAAGGCTGAATAAGGAAATGCATCATTGGAGCATTTACTGTGGCTTTTGTTCTTATTTATCTAAGCTGAAACTATGTCATAGTCACAATACAATGACTGTTTATAATGCAATATTTAATTTTGTGACTAGCTTTTAAATTGTGAATTTGTGCTCAAAAGTATTAATACCAACTTTGGGAAAAGCAGTTACAAAAATCACAATTTTAGACTGAATTACTGAAATGTGAGTATCTGGAATGACCTTGAGTGTATGTGTATCTTGTTGGTTTGTTTGTCTTTGAGGCACCTAATAGCAGTACATACTTTTTTGGCAAAAAGTGAACAATTTTCATGCTGTGTGGCATTTATACTTTTGAAAAATATGTGTGAAAGAATATTTGATACATTAAAAGTGAATTATAGTGAAGTTTCAGAATTGCAGTGGAACCTCATAATACGAGGATAATCCATTCCGGGACCAACCTCTTGAAGCAAAACATTCGTTTAGTGAAACAACATTTTCCATATCAATTAATATAAAATACTTAATACCTCACATGCCGGAAAATTAAATAACATGCATGTACAAAATTCATTCAAGAAAATTATGCATACATTGTTTAGGATCGTGGTTCATGTTTACCTTTTCTTCTATCGTGAAATGAAGCAACCGGGAATGTGAACTCGATTTGTAAAAGCAAAAAAGAATCGAAATAAATTGTTAATTATTTATTATACGCACCTAATATTTTTTTGCTATAAAGCTGTTTAGAGACATTTGTTTTCGCCTATGCTTCAAAATGAGGTAAAAATGCGACTCAGAATGATCATTAAAATTATTTGTGGTGTGCGTCCACACTGCCTTATTAGGGCGATTCCTCGTACGCATGGTACGAAGCAAAAGTTTCTCGTGACCTCCAAATCTCATCTATTTTGGTGTTTTGGACTTAACACTGTTTGAAGGCTCGCGGAGTTTCTGAAATAGGGGTTTGATTTTCAAATCGTCGGTCGCATTTGTGCAAAATAGCCGCGTGAGGCGGTCTTTCATTGGCTTGTGGTCGGGCAATGCATTCATTTCTACTGTTACCCGTTGTTAAAAACCTTTTTGGGTCGGTATCCCTTAGAATCTACGATTTCTTGAAGCCACCGATAAAGTTCTCTTCTGCCTTTGCCTCCGAGCTTGCTGTCACAATGCCTTGGATGGCCGTGGATGACGGTCCTTCTCGTTAACTTCTCGAACCACACATCGCTCCCCTCAAATACTCGTTCGGGCGTTGATGATCCTGACATCTTATGAACGAGAACAGCAAAAATTAATTTTCCCTTCTCGCAAATTATATTCTCATTAATGGTGTCGCATTGCAATTTCTTTTTGTTTATGCATATGGGAAGCAACCATTCAACATGGTTGAGAATACGTAACCGTTGTGCAGATACTCGCGTCACTATTTGAAGCATCTGTCTCCTTAGTCTTGTCGGTGATCTTGAAGGAAAGCTCAATCTTTGATGTCAACCGATTGTTGATTTGCGTACTAAATCAGTCACGCTAACACCATGTTATCGATTTTCAATGATTTTACTTTTAATTTAAACTGTAATTTTATATTTTTATTCTCTTTTGGCTTTCTTCTTACGGATTTTTCTTCGGGGTCAATTTTAAAACTACGCACAAAATATTATTAAACTTCGCACAGAATTATCAGTACTAATGTTTGAACACAAATTTGGAAAAAATGTGAATTCTCGTTCCGCTAGCTAGAGACAAACCTCAGTAGCAGGTGCGGGTCCAGAAAATGGAGAGGCGCATAAGATGTTACAGCAGTAATGAGGTCACCAATAGAGATTGCATAAGAATGCAATCAGGATGTATGTTTATTTCTTAAATTTTGATAAAGCATTCAATAGAGTTAATTGGGTAGAATTAATCAGTGAATTACCAAAAATAGGAGTAAATAAGATGCATTAGCGAGTGATAATAATTTCCATCAAATAAAATTTTAATGGGATAGATGGGCTTGATGACCTGATACCAATTTTCTAACCTCCGGTTTAATGTTACTTAGCAGGAGCCTTAAATCACCATGTTCACAAACCTGAAGTATGTTTCTCTGCTTGAAAATAAGCTGAATGACTGAACCAAACCCTCGTTCAACCAAATATGAAGTCGGAAATGTAGGAAGGAGTTTTTTAACCACCATCCATAATGCAGGATAACCATCGGAAACCTTCCCTAAGTAAAACTTTTGATAATTTATCTTAAATTTTGGTTTCAGTTCAATGTCATTTTGTATTCCAACTTCCTCAATATCTACAAACTGATTTATCACCCAGCTTAGAATTTTCAACAAAAGGAGATTCTCAGATCGCTGCGTAATATTTTTATTCAAGGTGGCCAAAAGGTCGCAAAATGCCCTCAAATCATCATCACTTATTCTAGCTTGCCCAGGGAAGGAAATTGACAAAGCTCGCGGCGACGTATGTTGCGTTTAAATAAAAACAACTTGAAAATAAACAGTAACCACAGATTTTGCCTTTTTTAGATTGGTATCATTTTCCTGCAATTGTAAATTTCATCTCATTAAATTTTCAATTAATCGTACTATGGTACGGTTGAATAGATCATGCTAAAAAAATTAGAGAGATTAAGTGTAGCACAGATAGATTTCAAATGTCATATTGTCCACGAACGATCGGGGATCATAATAACATTGTTCGAGCACGTTGGGGTCATGTTCGGGTAAAATTATTCTGGTGTGTATTCACCCCCTGCCACACACCCTGGCGGTGACTTGCAGAATATATATAAATGAATATATATATATATATATATATATATATATATATATATATATATATAATGCGATGAATGAAAAATAACCTAACCAAAACAGCCTTGATAATACCGTTGGGACCGAATGGTTTGGAAAATGATTATCCTGGTAAATGCTTGATGGAAAACCACCAAATCTAATTATCAGATGAGCTGATTCCTTTCTGGATTCACACCCCCTTAATTCACACTGAAAATTACTGCCGAAATACTTAGTATCGCGAAGTTGTGCCAACGACAGACCAAACGAGATTAAACCCCTTCAACAATTTTTCTTGTGCGAGAAAGACTTAGAAGTTATTTTTAACCGTTCATACTTAAAAATGTAAGGAAACGCATAGTTTAAATTATTTCAAGGAGCGGGAAACAATATTTACTTAAAAACGAAGTTTTAAAACCTAGACAAAAGGAAGGTTACCGATCCTTCGCAAATTTCATATTGTCAGGACTCGCCGGCGACCCCCGCCTTGCTTCTTTTTGCCCCATAGACCAGAGCACTGGGCGCGGTAGCACCCACTTCGTGAACCATTGGTCTGAAGCAATCGCCACAGAAGTGTAAAGCGTACCTTTTTCTACTTTCACTTTCCAGGATCCCAGTCCTTCGCCATCAACTTTTGAGGTGGCATACATTTAATTCTTTCGAACGGTTTATTCTGATTTTCCTTTGGTAAAATAACTATATATTTTTTTAATTGACTTTCACGATCTCCACCACGCATCGAACGAATTGTGTTGTTTAAGGCCCAGTTTTATAATGTCGCGTTAAAATGAAGTTTTCACTTTCATTTAAAGTCACTAACTAGTTTTATAATTCCTATTTAAATTCAAATCAAACCGTTAAAGAGTTCATTAACCTAAAGGCAGAAATCCTGCATTTAGCACGTTCACCCGCGAGAGGTACATTTTTTAAAGAAAAATCAGACCTGTCGCTAACCTCCACTTTACGTAGTAGGCCACATTAATATATTGATAGGAATCAACAAGGCATGAAAAACTAGCTACAAATAAGTTAAATTATCTGATATTCGTAGAAAATAATGTAGAGGGAAACCTACCGCTGATCTGAGTTCGACCATTGCTAATATTTTTATATTGCCAAAAGTTGGAGGTCACCACTAAGACATGCCTCTTTAATCTCGCGTTTAACCCCGTAGGAAAAATCAAGGTCGTTGTTCCACGGGATGCTATCGGTAGTAAAACTAGTGGGCCCGCAACCTTTCAACTCGGCAAACCACAAGGTCAATACGACGGTCTACCCGGGCAGGAGGAATAATCCGTTGTCCTCTCAGTAGAGGAGTTGAAGAATTTATAGCAAATTTAACACAATTTCACATCAAGTTCGTCGTAACTTGGATCCTGACATGAAATATAAAAGTAACCCGAATTACCCGATGACACCCCTCCAACGATTAATAATGGATGATTTATCTAAGAAGCGATGATTTGCACAAAATAATTCGCTAAGACAAGGATAAGGGATATTCATTCCTCCCATTTGTTATTGTGCAGAAGCTTGAGGTATTATCAATTGGTTCAACTAACTTAGGGTATTTTTCAAGAAACTGCGGGAGATGCCGCAACAGTAACTTTTAACGGAGTCATCCGCTAACATGCATTTCAATGTAACAATTTCAGAGTGTAAAAATCATTCGCCTTGATCGGGATTCGAACCCGGATCCCTCGATATCCGTCCGAATGCTTTAGCCAGTTAAGCTATCGCGGCTGGCTTAACTGGCTAAAGCACACGGCCGGATATCGAGGGATCCGGGTTCGAATCCCGGTCAAGGCGAATGATTTTTACACTCTGAAATTGTTACATTGAACTTATGGTATGTTTTTGATGGACCCAGAGACTATCCGAGACACCATTGTAATCTTAGACCCTTACACTATGACAAAAAATATTGTTAGACCCCACGCTAAATATTACAATAACTCATCCTTTAATCCGGAATACTTCCTCAATTCCATCTAAAATGCTTTTTCTTGTCCTCCATAATTCTCACCTTACCAGCATTCTACCACTATCAGTCTTCAGTATTCCGTTGGTTCTCTGTATCCACTTCCCTTGACTTCTCCGATTGTTTTTCTCAGAAGCATTCCCTCTTCTCGTACCGTGCCCAGACGCACAACTATTGTTCTTATATTTATGTCCCCGCCACTCTTTCCGCCCTAATTTTTAAAAACTTTCTAAATAAATGAACTGTTTTACTGAATATTTATGTATACCAGGATAAATATCAATTTTGATTAGATTCAATGAGCATGAAATGTTTCAGGGATGTTTTCGGTCAAGAGAAGAGTGACGGGACGAGAAGTGAGTGAGTCATGAAAGAATGTTGATTGTATTCAAACGGTAATAGACAAGTACGAAAGAAGTGTTTCTCGTCGGTTTGGTTATTTTGAGAGAATGGAAAGGAGTTGAATAATCAAACAAGTGTAAGAGCTAAAACAGAATGGTTTGCGAAGAAGGCGTAGACGGAGAAAGTCATGATGGGTCTGTGTGAGAAGAGACTATGAAAACGAGGAATATTAGGAATCTCAGAAACAGAAGAGCATGTAATAAACAATAAGCGAATATGACACACACGAAATTAACTAGCAAGGACAGGGTAGCATGGAAAGATTAAGTAAAAGGGGGTGAGTTTGCTGAGATAACCTAACATCTCCCTTTTTTTTACTGTCTTTATTGCGATTTGTTCTCCTGCGGTTTAAGATGGGGTTTGAATGGACAGACTGGACACCGCTTCTTTTCGGAGCCTCGCCTGACAAGACAACCTGAGCCTCCATACTAAAATACAACCGTCCTTAAATGAAGCTTCCTTTCTGCCTCCCTTCATTTCGGTAATCATACCTTTCCTTTTCCTCCCCCTACCTCGCTTGTTTAAGTTCCTCTCCTCTGTCAGTGTTTTGTTTACTCGGAAGCCCCTGAATTGAAATGGCTTTAAGAGAATGTACGCATTCGCTGATATACGAGGGTAGTCCCAGAAGTACCCGACCAAACAAAGAAAAAACAACAATTTTTTGAAAAAAAAAAATGTATTTATTTTTCAGCATAATCTCCATTCAGCTCCGTAAACTTTTCCCAGCAATATTGAATAAGTTCGATGCCCTTTTTATAAGCAGAACTGTATTGCTCCTCAAAATAGCCATTAACTGCCAACATCACTTCTTCACGGTTGGAAAATCTTTGACCACCGAGCCTTTTTTTTTCAAGTTTATGAACAGAAAATAATCCGAGGGGGGCTAAATCTAACAAATAGGGTGCATGAGTTGGCAATTCAAACTTTATTGAGAATGTCAAATTTTTTCACCAAATTAATACCTTCCCTTAAGCGGTCTGAAAAAAATCAAGAGGGATAAAAAGTTATTGTACACAGATTCTGCGTTTTCGATTGGTTCAAGAGGATTTATTCTAGGGATTATAAAATTTTGCCGAGAGATACATAAGTTTATGGGGGGACCTGAAGCCACACGTTGGTTTTAGGGTCAGCAAGCGGTCCGTGAGTCCCTTGTGTGTGAATGACCCAGAGGCGACAATGACCAGAGCGAGAAGATCGATCCCTCATGTAGCAGTCCCTGGTGAAGGATTTCTTTGAGCCTTCCTCGATTTTTCCCGCGTGAAACACTAGCGGTTCATTGCGGGTTGGACGTACAACTAAGCTTACGCGTTAAGGAAGAGGAGAAAGGGGAGAGAAACTCATGATCGATGTTTCTCTGTGTTCCGCGGAAGGGTGACTCGAAGGGTAACATAACACAGATTAATGCTATGTATTTTAAACCCTCGGAGACGAACAGTGCGTCCGCTGCGCCAAGAACGAGTGCCTACGTGTCCTTCACTTCACGACTTGGAAATTAAACGAGTTCATTTACTATCTCAGCGAGTTCATTTCGGGTCTCCAGTTTACGGTACATATATAGGGTCTCTCGTTAAAATAAAAAAAAGTGCGCAGCATTGCATTACTGGGTAAGGAAATCCACTCGTCCTTAAACCAGACTCGAGCTGTCAGGACTTAAGTATAACTGACCAATTAAAATACCTGAGAATCATTCTAACGTTGGAACTATCAATTGAAAAACAGGAACATCTGCGGAGCAGCACTGAAGAAACTTTTCTCTCCTCTAACGAGATGGAGAAATATTCGAATGAAAAATTGGAAGTGTTCTTTCCCGTTGGTCAGACGCCATCTTGAATACGCGGCGAGTATTTGTGGCTTTGCATAAAAAAAGATCTAATTTATGAAATATTCAAAATGCCGAGGAAAGTTGCCTGTATATTGAAAATTGTTATGAAAAAACAACAAAGCGTCCCATCATTAGTTGAGTGCCAATGCAGGGTATCACTAAAATAATGAGATCCATTGTTCGAATTAAAATATTGAACTAAATACAAGCTTCAACCACCGGATAAATTAGTCTGTTTCAAGCTCAACTGCGTGCAATTTCATTTTCGTGAAATGAGGAGCATTGTGTATTATTCCATTGAAATTTTATTTTAGCACAATTAGTTTCAACAAATAGGCTTCGTCTTCTGACGTAAATGTTTTACTAGAGAGCACGCAAATATACGAGGGTCATCCGGAAAGTAGTACCCGTTCGTGCCGCATGAAGTGCTGACGACGCGAGTAGCCGCTGGACGAGGTCAGATAGCTTCAGTGGATTGTCTGCCTTCTCTGAGCCAAGTTGCGTGACGCTAGCATTGCCTGTGTTGTTTCTGTGATTGTTTACAATGTTTAAAAAAATTGAGAACGCCGCCAGTTGTGAAGTGAGGGCAGTAATTAAATTCCTCAATGCAAGAAACGTTCGCCCATGTGATATTCATCGCCAATTAAAGGAGGTGTATGGAGACAATGTAATGAACGAGTCGTCTGTTCGGCGGTGGTGTCGCAACTTCAACATGGGGAGGGGGAACACACACGACGATGAGCGTTCGGGGAGACCGTCTGTCATTACAGACCAACTGGTGAGCTCAGTTGACGAATTCGTGAGGAACGATCGGCGCGTCACAATTGATGACATCTGTGAGCATTTTCCCAATGTTTCTCGAACAATTGTTCATGAAATTGTTAAACACCATCTGCATTATGCAAAAATTTGTGCAAGATGGGTCCCTCGCATGCTTACAGATGAGCACAAAACCAAGCGTATGGCTGCAGCACTGACGTTTTTGGGACGTTATTCTGATGAAGGAGACTCTTTCTTGACTCGCATAATTACTGGTGACGAAACATGGGTTTGTTATGCATCACCTGAGAGTAAACGACAGTCAATGGAGTGGCATCATGCTCATTCACCAAACAAACCAAAAAAATTCAAGATAGTTCTGTCCACCAGGAAACTCATGGCAACCATTTTCTGGGATCGACGAGGTGTATTGCTTATTGATTTTATGGCCCGTGGAGACACTATTAATGCCAATGCGTATTGTGAAACATTAAAGGAATTACGGCGGGCAATACAAAATCGGCGGCGAGGTCTATTGTCTACTGGTGTCATTCTCGTTCATGACAATGCCAGGCCTCATGCAGCTGGGATAACACAAAAAATTTTGCAGCAATTCAAATGGGAAACTTTCGACCATCCACCGTATAGCCCGGACTTGGCCCCTTCAGATTTTCATCTCTTTACAAAGCTTAAAGACTTTTTGGCAGGAAAAAGATTTGACAGAGATGAAGAACTTAAAGAAGGAGTGACCCTGTATCTCAATGAGCTGGCGGCGAAGGACTATGCAGCAGGAATACAGAAACTTGTCACACGTTATGACAAATGCCTTAATTTGCTTGGAGATTATGTTGAGAAGTAGTTTAAAGTATCCTCTTTCAAATAAAATTTTTTATGTTTGTTAATATTTACTTTTGTGTCTTTATTTCACGAACGGGTACTACTTTCCGGATGACCCTCGTATATTACTTCTCCGGGGAAGAGGAAGGAATGGGGAACGAAAACAGACCTAACCTCCATACCAAGCACTCTCTGTAATTTTCATACCAGGAAAGCCTTCCACCCTTCCCCACTATCATTCTGTACCGCCTTGACCTCGACCGTACACGCCCCTTTCCCCTATTCCTTCCCCTCCGCAGAGGGGTGCATGTGCGTTTACCCTTGCAAAAATTTGCACTTCCATATGACACCTGCCTATGAGTTGCAGTTAGTCGTGACTGAAAATATTTTCAGCTGAAGAATGCACAGTGCTTCTCATTTCAATAACTTTATCAGAGAAACATATTCTTAAACTACTAGGCACATACAAAGCATTTGAGTTGGAGCTGACGTACATGCAAAGGAACATTTTTAGCCCCGCATTAGAATGGTTTTCGAGAAAACAACATGTTACAAGGGAAAAATCGAACAGGTTGAGAAAATGAACCCTTCACCCCTTCGCACAATTCTTGACCACATATGTAGGAAACGTCGTGTACGGCAATCAAAACTTCCCGTAAATGAAATAATCCCCTGCGCTTATGTTCATCCTAATGAACGAATAAACTAACATTCCCTGCCATACGCATTAGGGGAGGCTTGATTGTAGGGTTGGATGTAGATTTTATGTCAGTGGATTTATTCCGAAGCTTTTCAGTTGAGGCACCAAAATTCGAAGTCGGGTCAGTCGTCACGTTACATCAAAAGAAATGGAAGGTTCGGACTGCAGTGTTTACGGTGCCACATGACGAAAGATAAAACAAAAATGACCATTGAATGAGTTTCGTGATTCAAGTGTAACGCTTTATTGAAACTTTAAAACAAAAACATCCGGTCTCAGGGTACGGAGAGGGTCTTTTTGAAGATAGAAATGCAATTTCCCAAGAAAAGACCATTGTCGTTCAGAGAGGTTACCCCTCCAAATGTCAATCCATCAGGGTCGTGAGACACTTCGCTCGTATCCCTTTCGATGGTTAGCGATGAAGCGAACACGAAACAGTAAATGAACCTACCAACCTCCAAGCCCGATTGAAAAATATGTAAGGCACTCTTTGAATCTAAAGTCCTCAGAGCTGCAGCCATAATTTAGTTGATATGTGCATGACAGAATTCCGCCTTTAGGAGGGAACTGTAAATAAATCCGTCCTCGTTTCAAGCTGACCAATTTGATAACGGTATCAATCTGACTGCTGACCAATCGTTTACGGTAATGGGGTGTGTCGGGATGTGATGTAATTCACAGAATTACTTAGAATAATTTGTTAATTGACCTCATTTCACAACCGCTTATCGAATTTTGAGTCTTACCCGATAACGTATAGCTTCGGAGGTAGCGATTAACATACTCGTGGATTGCCAAAGATAAAAAAATAAAATTTCTGCAGCAGAAATAATTTAAACATATTGTTTTACTTCCGGGTACGGGTGAACTTTTTTCATATGAGTGCGTTTATGCTCAGCTATTCTTTATATCAGGGTGCTCCCAAGTAGTTCCAAACTTTGAGCATGACTTAAATGCTCTAATTAATATATGAGTCCGATTTGTCAGATGCCATTTTATTTTTTTTAGCCTACTCCGATTCATGTTGTGATCCAACCCGATACATAAAAATTGATGATTTACGGTTCGGTATGTCAAGGCTTCCGAAGAAGATTCCGATAAGTTTTTAAAGATCTCTATCCAGATCTTAAACCATTCCTCGCATGTGCAAAGCCCATATTTCAGGGTTCCTAGTGAATGAGAAAATCTCCGTCTTACACGGTGGAAACGAACTAAACCCTTGCTATTATCGACCACAATCGCCAACCTTTTTTTCCTACAAAACCCTGCAGAACATCATGTTAAGCAAATTGAACAAAGACTACCCTCAATAGTCACTACTTTCTGTCTTTCGGTCTACATAGCTTGAGGAGGAAACAGATAATTAGCAATACAAATGAGCACATTTATACTTCATTTTATTTGTATTCTATATTCAAGGGAGAGATCGATCTTTATTGATTTTAAGGACGTTTTAGATCGAGTCTCGCAAACCAAATGAATGAACAAGAATGTACGTATGAACGTAAATAGGCTTCAAGAATGTGGAATAGATGGCAAAATGATTAACTTGGCATTATGACATATCAGAATTAAGATGCCTAATATGCTCCAAAACGTCCTCAAACATTAAACAGAAGTTCTTCAATGAGATAATGATGAACACTGATCCACATGATCCATGAAGCATATTGTCCGCGAACAAAGATTCTCATGGATCGCCAAATAACTTGTACATGCATCTATCTCAATCTCAATACGTCAAATTCAATAAAAATAACATCCTATGTTCATCCTTTGTATATACAAAATAACGGTATGACTTACTGTTAATGTGTGCCAGAAAAAAATGGCTCTGATAGTAAGTAAATCGATCACATCCCATGGAGAGTACATTTTTTTTGGGTGTGCCTCAATTTCACATAACTCACCACTCCGTCCGAGTTTCAAAAACCGTCAAACGAGAAGAGATTAGAATTGAGTCAATCGTCTGAGGTCAATTAGGCGATAAGGAGGGCTCATGCGGAAGATAACTAGTTCCGTTGATAGTGAAAGCCGCTTCAGAGAACTTAAAAACAAGCGTCCCCATTTCGAATTCAAAGCAGATGCGAATTAGACTAGGAAATTTAGATTTTTTCGTTAAGTATTACACCACGCTCGAAAGAACCTTTGGCAATCAGCGAATTCCACAGGTCACTCCACCTTAATTTTACACGGCCCGAATCAAAGGATCATCGAACGAAAACGAAACCGGTCTTTAACTGGAGGGCCAGTTTTAAAGATGAGAGTAGATTCTAGATCAATGCTCTTTACAAATAGGGTGGGAGAGGGCAGTTCCTTTCCCTGTTAGTTTTGTGGTTTCCCAGAAAGATCTGGTGCCAGAAAAATTCATGCTACCACACTAACAAAAGTCACATTAATGACTTCGGATGCATTCTATTGAGCCAGAATAAATTTCAACTTTCTCCCCGTCGTGGGGTACCTCTAACAGTAATCGCATGGGAAGGTTGGATGGCAGCCGGAAACAAAAGAACATACCACCTCGCTGCTGTGCGTGCCACGCTCCTCAGAAAGGGAAGCATCTCCTGACGAAATGCGATGGCTACCGGTTTGTGCGTCACCAATTGTCTGGCAAGCAAAAACTGGCCTTTTCATTCAACAGAGGCTCATATTGATAAAGTTATTTTGCTAAAGTTGAATATTATATCTTACTGAAGCATGAACGGTGTTCGTTAATTTCGAAAGTCCTCCCTGTCTGTCCGATGTAGATGACGTTGCAGTCTGTACAATTGAGTTTATAAACTCCGCTTTGTTGCATCACGTCAATTTTACCTTTTGGTGAACCTTTTAAGTTTTTCAAAGGAGGACGACAAACTTAAAAAATTTCAACAAATAAAATTTCAAAAAAAACAACAACAACATAAAAGCCGCTTTTAACAATTCACATGCTTTGAAAAACTTAATTGGTTCACCAAATGATGAAATTGACGTAATGCAGCAAAGCGGAGTTTATAAACTCAATTGTACAGACTGCAACGCCATCTATATTATACCTTAAATGTATTGTATTTTAATAGATATTTTCAATCCTAGTTGGTGGGCTGTGCTAAATGACCTGCACCGTCGACAGATCCTATTAATCTAACTCTACTGATTCTTCTGGAAACTATATTTCTTTCTAAACTGGGATTTTTGGGTTATCATTGGAAAGGGAAAACATAGATGTACTGAAAGAGGATCCTATCCTCTGCTATAGATCATATAGTAAGAATGTAAACTTAGGTAAACAATATGCAACATTAATAATCAATTTTGAAGATTTATGAATTTTCACAGCTTAACAAACTGGCTTAAATTTACGGAAATAATGTTTTAATTTTCTTCACAATAAAGCTAATGCATGCTTGACACTTATAAGATTTAAGCTGATCAAGAAGGACCACGAATCATATTTTGCGCTTTATCGAAATCACGGTCCTTATACCACAATTACCTTAGGATTTTCGTTGCGAAAACTGGCTCTTGTATCCGCCTCCAATGAGTCATGAGAGCGTCGGGAATCGAGTTATATTGGTTTGTGTGAAACCTGAAGAAGAGTAATCGCTTTTTTGCGCGTAAATAATGAAAATATTAATTTGCACGGGTGATGAAAATCGATGGCCGTGTCCCTGACTAAAGTCAAACATCGTATAACGCCAGATGTTTGCTACGAGAGAGTGGAGGGTACGGTAGTATTTATAAAATTATCTACAAGTAATTAAATCCGATTGATAAAATAATAGAGTAAATTAAATCAAAATTAAGCTATGAGTCTGGTAATTACGAGGCACCTGCGTTGTTGTTTACGGAAAGATTGAATAAAATAGGATTTTTTCCTGAAGATGTTCTGGTTCTTAATATAGTTTCTACCATTGGTCATTAATAGATTTGTCGCCTGACTGTAGAATTGCATGATTCAGACGCACATACTGAAGGAAATATTAAACTTTTGCCCTTGTTGTGATGGACTGTTTGCCTAATAAGTAGTTCAGCGTATACATTCATGAATGCGTATTTCTCAAAATACTCTAAATATTTTAATGCAACCATTTCAGAGAGTAAAAATCATTCGCCTTGACCGGGATTCGAACCCGGATCCCTCGATATCCGGCCGAGTGCTTTAACCAATTAAGCTACCGAGACGTCCTCTTACACTCTGAAATTTTGGGGCCTTTAAAGGAACAAGATGTTATGACGAAATACCGTACATACAATGTCACAGGCATTCGTAGTCGTGCGCGACGCGCCACAGTCCACGATGTTAATAAAGCCAATTTCAAACACTTAGGCTGTTCATACCTTAGACAAATTTCAAGAAACTGTAACAGTAAATTTAACGGAGTCACCCGCTATGTGTGCATTATAATGCAACCATTTCAGAGAGTAAAAATCATTCGCCTTGACCGGGATTCGAACCCGGTTGGTTAAAGCACTCGGCCGGATATCGAGGGATCCGGGTTCGAATCCCGGTCAAGGCGAATGATTTTTACTCTCTGAAATGGTTGTATTATAATGCACACATAGCGGGTGACTCCGTTAAAGTTACTGTTACAGTTTCTTGAAATTTTACTCTAAATATTTGCTCAAAAACAAAGAAATTGGCAATAATTAATTTAAGCGTTACTGTAGTTATTCATCTGTCAAAGTATCAAACTCTTATTTTAAAAACCCAAAAAGTGCCATTGAATATACATTAGAGATCGCGGACCAACACAAAATTTTTATACCTCTCTTGATATTTCTTGAAGTTTTATCTCCCGCTTATGGCGTACCGTGACGATGGTCAACTCGGGTTTAGAAATGGGAGAGTGGCGCCAATGAAGTAAGTTGAATGAATTGACGCTAATGAAATAACGGAGACATTAGTGGAAAGGGACGTAAAATCATGATGTTTTTGTGTGATTTGTGGATTTCGAGAAAGCGTTCGGCGGAAAAGAGTGGAAATTGATGAAGTATTTTGGAGTAGAGGAGTAACTGGAAGGGATAAACAACAACCAGTTAATGAATAAGACCGTACCAGCAAGGGTAGTTGAGGGAGAGTCAAGATGAACAGTGATAAGCATGGGAGTAAGAGGGTTTTTTTCCGATATTGCTGTTAAAACTTATGTGCTGGGGAACTGTTGAGTGTAGCATGGAAAGGGAAGCATGAGCTGGGAATAAAATTTGGAGAAGAGACGATTAAGTCAGTAGCTTAGCAGGTGAACAAGCAATAATGAGTCCAGCAGCTTAAGTTATTGCAATTTTCAGATTGTCGAGTGCCTCACAGTATATATGAGAAGTATTGGGTGAATATGGACCACAAGAAAACCAAATTAATGAGATTCTCAAGAAGTAGGAAGGATCAGTTAAAGATTAAAATAGAAGGGAATGAACTTCAACTAGATTGAAAAAAAATCATATTCTTAGGAAATATTTTATAGGGAATAGAATCAGTACCGGGGACATTAGTCTAAGAATAATGTCGGACAAAGAAGTATTCGCGAGTGGGAAGTTGATGAGAGGCATTCGAAGTAAGCTAAGGCGAGATTATTAAAGGCTAAAAAGAAGCATATCACACTGTATGGATGGGAAAACTGGTCTCTGAAGCAAGAGGATGGGCGTAGGATTGGAGAATTTTGAGATGGAAGTATGGATGAGAATGGAGATAGAAATTCGGAAGAAAAGATGAAAACTAAGAACGAAGTTTTAAATATGATGGAAGAAGAAATGAAGTTGCTAGGTGGAATCGGAAGTAGGGAGGAATTTGGATGGGGGACATATTAAGAGGTAGTGGAATAACGAAGGCTGTGATAAAAGAGGTAATGTAAGATTTCGAAAGTTGGGTTTTTATACAGAATGAATGCTGGAAGAGTGCGTCGATCTGGAGGGAACTGTGTAAAACAAATGATAGGAAATGTAGGCAATACGTAAGATAGCTGCCGAGCACTGTCTAAAATCTACCTTTAATAAGTAGATTACTTTTGATTATGGTGAATTTTCCGAATGATGTTATCAGCGGTCTCTAAGCACAATTACTGAAGAGGGCGTAACGTCGTGGCATAAACACTAAAGTTCTTAAGACATCTTTTTTAAAACAATTTATCTTTTCTCGTTAAATTTTTTGACAGAACACGTGCGGTTTCGTCACATCACAACTATTAATCACACGATGTCGATATTTCCCCGAAAACAGCCGTTTGCTGTAATAATATTGAAATGCGAAAAAAAAATTGTTTTTAAATATAAATCCATATTTCCTTGGTCTCTGTGGACGTAACATTTTCACAAATCGTAAAGCATTACAAGGAAATGGTGAAAGTGCTCTTCTCAGAAAAAGGAATAGACGTATCTAAAGGTCGTTTGATGCCAAGTAGCAAAAGTTCAAAGGTTCAAAGGGTAGCATCAAAGAAAATGCACGATTTGCCGACAACACAACGGAGCTTGATTGGATATCGTTATTTTCTATTCGTAATTTGAACATCCTCGTCTGAAAAACTTCCAATTTACCTGAAGATTCATTCCGCGTGTGATAATTTGCACTGAAATAGCATTCATTACATTCGTGCTAATGACTCTCCCGTCTGAATTCCTTTTCCACATTAATATTATTAATAAATAAAACCCAATAAATAAAACATAAAAATCCATTGATCCAAAGAATACCAAACTGTTCTGGAGGTTATATTCAAGAAAGCAAGAATACGAGTTAGACGGCGGATACTGAACAATAAAAAGGTTGTTAAATAAAATGTAAAATATGGAAAAATCAAAAGATCTACCCGATTTAATATTTCTGCAAGGTTCAGAGCAATCTCTCAAGGACAGTAGTCGAAAGTTGAAATACTAAGTGCACCATTGTGAAATCCTCTTCTCAAGCATTATAAGGCTTATATTTGTAGATTTTGAAGAGAATCATCGTTACACTGATCCCAACCACTCCTTTTGAGTCAATGAAAGTCCCATCGAAAGACAAAGCAGCAAGTAGGATGCCCGAAACAGCACTCAGGTCAAATTGACGGCCGTGTGAAAATTTCTAGGGAATCAGTTTGCGAGACCGCTTGCAGTAGTTATGATGTGATCTGTTTGGGTGGAACTTTGCCTGTCTTAAGATCTAGACGTAACATATCCGCGATTACTATTTTCTCTGCGATATATGGAATATACAGCGCAACCACACATTCACTAGCACAATCTCTCCATTAACTCCCACATCTCGGTTTTGTTGCTTTGTTTTTCTGTTTGTTATTTCTATGAAAATTATAATTGTTATAACTACGCTAATTATAGTCTTGTTGATATTTGTATGTCTGTGTACTTACATGTTGCTGTTATACGTGTCACTATAAATTGGCATTCCTGCTGGGTGTGCACAATTTTACCAAATAAATAAATATAACGGATAATCTTACGATAAGCCATTGTGACTCCTTGAGGCACAGTTAAGAATTGAAACTTTGTGCCGAAGTTCCCACTTCTCTTATTATAATTGTAAGCAATTATGTATAATTTAAACATACAAGGAACGTAGCTACGGTCGTGAATCAATGTAAACAAAAAAATACCGAGACCGTAAACTTGATTTCTGAAAGTCAAGTTTATAAAAATAAATATAAGTTAGTACAAATAACAAAATAAATATCAAGTTTACGGTCCCGGAATTTTTTTGTTTACAATTATGTATAAGTTTCGTTTTGAGATTACGACGAAAAATAATTTGATAGTGCAATAAATAGTGACGCGTGTTGTCTCTTCTTAAAAATTATGAACTATTGTAGAATAAATTTACGAATCAGAAGAATTTATAATTTTAATATGCGTGAAATCGATAGTTTATAAGCTAAAACGCTGGAATGCTGGGTCGATAGGGGGTCAGTGACGGCCGTCAACGTTGCACAACATGGAATTTTATGCATCGGCTACTGACCTCAAAAGCTACGAAAGGCTTCTTCCTGAATTGGTAAGAGAATGTTTCATTGGGCTAATTGCTAGGTCGGAAGCGATCATTACTTTCACGGTCTTTAGACTTAAAAAGAAACAGGAATGTAATAAGTTGGCTCGTTTGCCCTCCAGCAGAGTAACTCGATAGAAAAACAAGTGGTAGGTACAACCCACAGTTATGCTCAAGTTTGACTCATTCAGCATTTCCACGTTCACCTTCTGGGTAAATTTAAGTATACAGCGAAAATTAGTTTACGGTACTTTTGAGGGTGCGCCAATGCATCTGCTTAGTCTCGAAGTCAAAAAGGCCTCAAGTAAAACTGATAATTCTGTGAGGATACTAACGTTTTCAAAGAGGAAATTGGAATGAAATGAAACTATATCTACGTAATTATGAGTACACGTTCATACTTTTTTTCCAAAGAAAAACTTCTTAGTCTTCAAGTTGATATTCATACTTACTTAAGACATAGAGAGAAAATTAGTTTCCAGGTTGCTATGCAATGTTATCTGCTGAACTGCTTTCAACAAGTTCATCATCTTTCATAAATGCTTTCAAAAAATCAGTTTTGCTTTTCCGGATAGAAGTACGCCATGTCAAACTGGCACAGCTCAGGATAATGCAGGCATCAAGTTCTCTCAGAGAAAATTACGGCGTTATCAGACGACATACCCTATGATGCACGCACGTAATTATTAATGCTTAAGTACCTTATTAACATATCAAAAGTTTATTTCCTAATAACGTAGAACTCATGGGTTTCGAAGTGAATAATTTTCCGTTCTTGCCATTATTCGAACTTATTATCTCTTATACCTGAACACTAAAATTCTTTCATATTTCGTTTGTGAACTGTGTCCAATTCTTGATTACCACTGACTACTTGAATTATTTGTTATTATGTTCTGAGGGCGTGGGTCCCGGTAGTCCAGGGATAGACTACTTTTGGACTACTTAGACTACTGACCGGGGGGACCGGGTTCGATTCCAGGGCAAGCCTCTCTGGGCACCAGCAGCTCCATCCAAGCTATGTGATTTTTCGGGTACCATATCTTCTTGGGAAACCATAACCGGCACAGGGAAAGGTACTGATGTGTAAATATTCACACGCCGTATAGTGCTTAATACTGGGTGCACTTTATCATCACCTACCAAACCGAACTTAGGCTTGATTACTGTGTTTATGGTTTTTATGCCCTGAGATCAGATAATTGTTATAATGTTGAATATTATATTGCTTATGGAGGCTTATGGAGTGGCTATAAATTCTAATGACTATAATGGTTCTCATCAATAAGTAGTTCACTTTAATGGTTGTGGTAAATAAAAGTAATTAAACCCAAAAGACGTTTGAATTCGGTGGTTATTGAAATTTAAAAGTAAATGTCCTATTTACGTTTGCATAGATAATCCAACATCAGAATTTCTTCAAGGCATTACTTATGAAATAGGTCTACTCCACTTAGATATTCAGTTTTCGGATTGTGTTAGGAAGTAACAGTAGCAGAAGAAACTAGGTTTCTTGCATAAAACCGGCCGGATTTTGATTTGATCCTCCGGTGTCTGATGGTAAAAATAAAATACCAAACGTTAAAAATTGGGTTAAAAACACGCAAATGTTGGATTGTGCTGCTAATTCGGGCCTCTTATTAATTGAAATCGTTTATATGAAAACATAGGAGCTGAAGAACAAAATATTTTTTAACCATAGAAAACCATATTTCGATAGCTGTTTCGCAATTGTGACAGACAATTGCTTTATTCCAATTAATCCACGCTTCTCATTGTCTCAATTGTCTTTCTCCAACTCCAATCATCTTTTAAGACACATCCTAAGGGGCTATGGTTTTAATACTTAGTTAGGTGAGTGGCAAAAACCTTATTATGCTGCATATAGATAATATTTTGGGGAATATTGGATTTCAAAAATTTCATATTTTTCACTTTAAGAGAGCACTAATTCTCATTTGAAAAGAATACATATTTCACTTTCGGCAGAACAATTATTTTCTATCATCAGTTCAGTCATTTGATCCACCCATCGTAACCTGAAATCATACGAAATTATTTCAGAACATTAATATCTAGTAGTCATTATACTAGACAGGTGTTTCAAGAGACATTAAATGAATACAATGGAAGCAACCTCAACAAATCAGTTAGAAGTATCTTGGACTATATGGAGTTGGAAAATCAAGATTTATGTTGCACCCGTGGTGACGCTGAATAATTACTAGCTTTCATTACTGTGCACGGATACAGTGAAAAAATTGATGACTTGACTCAAGATATATTTTCAAGAACTCAAATCTTATTTAACTCTTTCCTGGTTCCCTTTTATGAAATTACACGTTATGAGATTTAAGGAGGGTAATTAAGCATGGTATATTGAACTTATTTGCAACTTCAAACTATAATCGTAATTAAAAACTCCATTTTAGCTCAACGCCGACGATAAAATTCTCGGCTTTACATGGAAATCATTCTTAAACTATGATGTTCTAATCCATACATTTGTGTATGTCTTTTATCTCGTCTTCATTTGATAGATCAAATGAAGACGACGAGTTTGACAGGTCTTTTAGAGGAATTAGGCTGGGAACCGGTTGAGAGGCGAAGAGAACAAGGGAGACTTAGACTGTTGGCAAGGTTTAGAACACAGGAGTTTAAGTATAACACAAAGGGAATTATTATGGCCCCACACTATTTGGGTAGGCTAGACCGCAAAAATAAGATGAGAGTGATAGACCCCAGTGTAGATAAATACAAATATTCGTTCATTCCTTGGACAATTAGGAATCATACTAGTAAGAAATCGAAGCCATAATGGAAATAGTATATACACTCGAATTACAAGGGAGGAAAAAATTAACTTGCGTGTAGGCATATGGTACATTCGTAAGTGCGTGCGTATGTGTGTTACTTACTAATATATGTCTTCGCATGTGTGTAAGTTTAAATGGATTATTTATATATATATGTATAAAAATAAATGTATGCATGATATATATATATATCCAAGCTAGTTGATTTTTCGGGTACCAGATCTTCCTGGGAAACCATAACCGGCACAGGGAAAGGAACTGGCCCCCCTACCCTGATGTGTGAATATTCGCACGCCGTTGGGCTTCGTATATGGGTGAGCTCTACCATCACCTACTAAACCGACCTTCGGGTTGATTACTTTGTTTATGGTAAAATATATTTATATATTAATATCTATATGCATATATTTGTCTCTGTGGGTGTGAATTAGGATGTTTATGTTTTTTTTGCACGCGGCTTTATTCTGTCTTATGGGTGGTGTCCTAACATCCCCCCGCCACACACCCTTGCAGCGACTTGAGGGGTGTTGCGTAGATTTAGATGGAGGTCATCCCATTTTCATGCCTTGTTAGTTTGTATCTTTTATCCAAAGAGGCGGACCATTTCACCTGGAATAATTTATTTTACCGTAAGAGTTAACAATTTGTCTCTCAAATAAAACAGTTTATGGCGTAACTTGGTGTAAAAACGTCAATTAATTTCTCGTTCAAATAAGATCAATAATCATGGTTTAACATGCCTGTTTTCGACAAACAACCTAACTTAGGCTTCAAATTGGTCTGAGAGGGGAGAATATGCGCGGTTTTTAAAATTGCGCCCCACGAGCAAGGATTTATGCAATATTTTTTGCGACTCGAGCGGTGGGGCTATCCTTGTTTGATTCATTAGGCAACACTAATCCCTGGCGGCGTAGACGTCAGTTGCATACGTAATAATAACCAACCCTACACTTATGTCATAGTGTCATTCATTTACTCGGCCAACTATCTCGCTCCACCTCGGAGAACTTCAGCGGCGGGCTGAAACCTGTCTCGATAAACTTTTTATTGTGGTAGGTTTCGAAGTCAGTGAGCCAGGCAGCCAAGTTGGTCATGGATTGCGTGCCAACTGACGTCATCGTTCTAGTTTGAATGCTCAGTTGTACGAGCGAAAAGTCACCACACGTGCAAAAATCCGTTTGCAGAATGACCGTTTTAACCTCCTGTTATAACCATTTCTCTGATAAATGACTACACACATGTCACGCCGAGAGATCACAACAATTGCCTCTTTAAATCAATAAAATTTCTTCAAAAAGAGTTAAAAATTTCATTGGCCCCTCCTTCCAAATTTAACCGATTCAGGAAAAGAGTGCTCGGGGAGAAAGAAACTGAGTTTTTTCAGAAATCAGGTCTTTATCATGATCAAAACTTGATTTAACTACCACAATAGGCAGAGGTATATATGAAAAATGCACGGTGATATTATGGCCAGGCACGGGTTTAGGAACATCGAGATTAATACGTAGTTTCCTGGGAGCGGATACGGATTTCTAAAATAATTTAATACTTACGAAATGTGAAGCCAAAATTGAGAGGATAAAGCAAGGAAGTTGGTAGAGAATAGTGAATGTTACAACATTAAACGGGCCGAAAAGAAACGAGTATTATGCGGCAATAAAGAAAACTATGTGCGAGGACAAGGAACTGGATACCATAGAGAGAAATGGGAATGTATCAAAAAAGGGATATCGAAAGCCAAAAAAGAAACTAGAACCGGAACCGTTAATGGGAAAAGGACAAGGAAACCATGGATTAGGGATGAGATTATCAGAAAAGTAGACGAAAGAAGCAAATGGAAGATATATAAATACAGAGTTGGTAGAAGGAAGTATAAAGAGTTAAATAATATACTGAGGCGGATAACAAATGCAGGAAAAGAAGCGTAATGGAAGACGTCGTACGAGGTTGTGGAAAGTTTACAAAGAAATGGTGAAATTGGTGCGCTATTCAAGAAGGTTAAAGCACTGTCATGCAGTAAAAATGGAAAACTTGGACGGACAATCATAGATAATACAGGATCATTATTAAATGACTCAAGAAAGATACTATTTAGGAACTATTTGGTAAAGACATCACGTCTGCAAGCGTAGACATGTACAGAGAATGTGCTGTAGATGGGGATACCTTAGGTCCAGGCATATTTGATGGCGAGATATAATAGGGAAAAGGGATTTCATCAGATTGGTATTAGTTCCAATGAAAAAATAGGGAAAGGCTACATTATGTGAGGGCAACTGAACTATGAGTGTGGTTCCGCAAGCAGCTAAATTGGTTCTCAGGATATTCAATATGCGGATAGATGGCAGGGTAAATGACCTCTTAGGGGATGATCAGTTTTGGTTCAGAAAGAGGAGAGGCACGCAAGATGTCACAGCAGTAATGAAGTCACTAAGAGAGAGAGGAAAATATTATACAATAGGATATATTCGTCTGTTTCGTAGATTTCTACATAGGTTTCGATGGAGTGAATTGGGTGGAATTAATGAATTTATTACGAGAAATAGGAATAGATTGGCGAGGTATGAGACTAATCCGTAACTGCGCATGTCTCAAATTGCTCAGGTGTGAGTGGCGGAAGGGATGTCAGACTGGACAGTGTTTGGTAGAGAGGTAGGGTCAAAGGACCACCGATGGCAAGTAATGGTAATGGCGAAGCTTTGGTATCATAGTCACGCCAAATCCCAATTTTTGTGCACAGCAATTGGAATTCTTCGAATATTTGGTAACAATCTCGCTAACGTCGAGGTTGGACAGGTCCTAGTCCTTTCGGAAGAGGTTTTTTACTCTTAACCACCCCACTACATCTTGACGCACCCGATTACCCCAGTATGTGTGTTCTATGGGATAATTTTCCAATAGGGCACCAAAACTTCAATTCATCAAAGTTAACTTTAAAAATCTGATTTATTACCCTGTGTAACTGGATGTCTCAATATGCGTGATCGTGTCCCAAATGTAATGTTACAGATAGATATATTACAGAAAGAAAGAGGATACAAAATTATTTTAAAATCATTTGAAAGGAAATTACTTAAACCATCTACAACATTCTATGTGCTATAATATGATTTATATTTGTGGGAATAGTAAAGTAATAGCGAAAAAATAAAATAGCTCTGAGCGAGAAGAAAATTGTGATTTTAGAGAATCACCTTGAATAATTTGAAAAGTAGACTAAAGAATACCACAGTGTTACAAACGCACACACTTTTTGAAACGCACAGAACAGTTTCAGCTTTTCTCTCCTACAGATTTCAAGAAACTGCGGGAGATGCCGCAACAGTAACTTTTAACGGAGTCTTCCGCTAACATTCATTTCATTGCAACAATTTAAGAGCGTAAAAATCATTCACCTTTTCATTCCGATCAAGGCGAATGATTTTTACGCTCTGAAATTGTTGCAATCAGTTTACTCTCCTAGATTGTTTTTCACGACTATTAAAACCCGTTTCGGAAATTACTAAATGAGCTCAATGAAATGCTTGCATTGCCGTAGCTTCGTTACTCTAGGAGTTTAAAATAGAGAGTATAAAATCTTAGAAAGGAAAAATTATCAAAACCACTTCTCCTAAATTCTTTGACAGGCACCTCCAGTTGGTAACTACATCCGAAATACTCCTTTTTTATTTCTTTATTATTTGGTAATCTACCGGTTAAGGTACGTTTTTGGATGGACACAACTACCAAATAAATATTTTGTGACTCCAAACAAAACCCAATCCAGCAGCCTACTCTACATCAGGTCCCTCTTCATCTCTGTGTACTTCTTTCCTCCCTTCAACCCATCCAACATTCATATCCTGTTCCTGCCCTTTCATCGTTTGCCCAACATTCTCCCCTCTATTACCGTCTTCAACATCCCACTACCGCTCAATACGCCTTTCATCCATTTTTCCTACCTCCATAGGATTTCTCTCAACAAACCCCTCTCCTCACCCACCATCTCCAGTACTTCCTCATTTGTTTTCCTATCGGTCCATTTCACCTTCTCCATTCTTCTCCACACCCACATTTCAAAAGCCTCCAATCTACGTCTATCCTCCTGCTTCAGCGACGTTTCAGCGACGTAATACGCTCCATATCAAAGACTGTTTTTATGTGCGTACATATTCACATGACATGATAAATCCGGACATTACGGTAAATGGGTCAGATCCCTTCCACAGGCCCCTTTTGATGTCCCAAGAAGATACGTATACTTGAACATCGTACGACTTGGGTAAAACTGAGGGTACCTAGAATCATTCGAAATTGAAACCGGGCACGCCGTTCAGTATCCGGATGCCGTATCCCCTACACCTACCACGTATTTACAATGAAAATCCGGTTACTACTTGGGTTCCTATATGCGACTGTACCACTTCAAGTGCAATGCCACTCCATCCGCCGAATGGAATTTCAAACTGTGATCGACTGAGGCCTTTCAAAAAGAGTAGGCCAATGCCGGATTCCCTTTCCAATCTACAATTCGTAAAATATCTCCACTGTGAACGCGAAAGATATTGTTCGAAGAAATAATTTCTACCAGCACCGCACGCTAAGGACCATTATCAATTGCTCAGCAGGAAATATTGTGTCTCTGCAATTGAGGTCATAAATACCTGGGAGAGAGGAAAAGTAGGTGGGATAAATTGCGCAGTATGTGGAGGGTGTAAATTTAGCAAGTAGGCAAGGAAAGGTCCAGAAAAAGTTTTAAAAAAACGGGTAGACTTTGGGAAACGACATTTTGCATGGTAGGAATGTAATATCGTACTAGCTCTAATGAACATGGTTTGGGCCTATAATTAAAATATCCTGAAAAGCAAAAAAAAAAAACTTTTCTAACATGAAATGTAATCGGAATTTATGTTAATGTGAAATCTTGCCGCCATAGAAAATAAGCTGCACTTGTAACATTAAAAAAATATATATTTTCGTATTTCATAGCTGAAGATCACACGATTAAAAGAAATTTTTTTTGTTTTCTTATGGGAATAACCCCCGACATTTATATTACAAGCATCTAAGAGATATTTGTTAATCTATGTACTATTTTAATACTTTTACCCGCTAGGTCGATCTGCTCGTGCACCGTGAAAATCTGTTACGCAGGGTCTTCATAATGAACCCCAATGAGGAAGCGAAATGAATCCGACTAGATCTGAATTTACTCATTTATCTAAAGTAGATTTCTTTAGCTTAAATCTCCCACTTGCACAAGCAGGGAACGCTATTGGGTTCACTTATGCAATTTTTATCACTTTATTGGATTTTCAGCATTGCTTGTTTTAACTATAAAACCCTAAAAATATAGCAATATATATATTTTTATTTTGGTTCGAGATCTTCTTAATTATTTATTTCTAAATGAATTTTACATTCTGCAGTTTCATGGTTGCAATAACATGCGCAAGCTAAAGTAGAACACGTAAGAATGACGATCATTATGTCTCTTAATGTTATTTGGTTTTTATAGTACTCAATAAATAAAAGGCATTCTCTTATTTATTTGTTGCCCCGATGAACAAACTACCACTTGAGGCTAAAATTGAAAAAAAAATGGATGTAGAGAAAATGAACATACGATTACGGTGAGAGGGAATTATTCATACTTTAAAACCAATTTCGTCATCTGAATATACGATATATATATATATATATATATATATATATATATATATATATATATATATATATATATTAAAGAAATTATTATAGATTAGAATATTATAGAAATATTTATACGAGAATATATCTCGTATAAATATTTCTATAAATGATTCTCTATTTGAAACTCCTCAGTTATTAATTTGGCAGATTTCGAATCAATTAACTCGAAAAAAAACATAAAGAGTTCCGGGTTCCATTGACTAAAAGCCTGATTTGGAAAAACCATCAAACGATAAGTATGCAGCGTCAAGGTGCTTATTCAGGAAGGACACGAACGTGTCGAACTTCGATGATACTTGTGTTGTGACGTCCCAGCCTCGGTAATTCCCCACACTGCAGCGTGCGCAAACAATGGGGTTCGTTGAGATCGTGACGTCAAGACTTCGTCTTTGTCGAGGCTCGACAATTTCGAGATCTTCTTGAGTAAACCTCCTGATTAAAGTACCCAAATATCCGAGTTGCTGGAGGTTGCGACGATTGCACATCGTCATCGCCCAGGCTCGGAAATGTCGAATCCTTCTGAGTAAGCATTGTATGACATATCGCTCTTGGGCAATGGATGTAGAAAAATCAAAATATCTATTTCTACAAGGAATACAGGAGCAGTTTAGAGAGAGACCTGTAGAGCAGTGTAGCGGTTTAACAATAACTTTAAGGAGACTTTTTTTTTAATCTGAAGAATTCGAAAAGTGAAAATTCACCAGGCACTGATACTGTGTAGTCACTGTGGGAATGCGTTCTGATAAGGGCTACTGTCTTATTATAATAGTCTTAAAAATCAACCTTAAGCCCACTTTAAAATATCTTTCCTAAAGAATTACTGGTTGCAAACGAATACCATCCCTTTTTGCATAATTTATTACATGTGTCGATTTCAAACTCTTTTTCATGTGAAATAATTTCAGAATAGGCTTTACATCAACATCTACTCAATACCCCACAAGCCGCCGCAAGGGCGTTTGGCGGGGGGTGTTAGGGCACCACCAGTAATTAAGAAAAAAAAGCATGCAAAAGTCACAAATTTATACACGCCACAGACAAAACATTGTATACATTCATGCAAAAACGCCTACACCCCACACACATGTAAGCAACAAACTACCAATTATGATTTATGTTTGCTCTGGGAAAGAATGAGTATTTGAATCTATCTGTATTGGACTCGATCTCCCTTATTTTATCTTTGTAGTCTGATCTACCCAAGTAGTGTGGGGCCATTATAAATTCCTTTTGTGTCATCGTTAAACTCGCTGGTTCTGAATCTTTCTAAAAGTCTAAGTCTCGCTTGTTCCCTTCGTATTTCAAGGGGCTCCCAGCCTAAATCCCCTAAGAGAACCTTCAAACTTGTGTCTTTACGATAACAATGTTTAACGAATCTGGCGGTTTTTCTCTGAACTTCGTCTAATTCTCTTTGCCAGATTTTCTCCCAAGGATCCCAAATACTTGCGGCATATCCCAAATGAGTTTTAACTAGAGCAAAATAACACCTTTTTTTAACTTTCTCATTACATTTCCCCACCACCCTTTTAATGAAGCCCAGTTTCTTTAAAGCGGATCCGCATATTGCAAAAAGAACAGTAATTGAAATACAGATTCAGCTCATCCCCAGAAACCTATACGATAAACAATATCTGCAAATAAAGTCGGACATTTAATATGTGAAAACTGGAAACAACTGCGGTTAGCGTGTTCATTCATTGAGTGAAACTCAGGACTCAAGACGGGCGTTAAATTCCCCCTTCCCGGCCGGCCCTTCAGAGAACACCATTGATTATTCCAGCGGACTCCAGTGCGTGGGCACACTTCCCCATCTCCCATCGCTCGCTTTTGGACACGGCGGAGTTATCATTGTTTGGCACGCCCAGCACGTTCCCGTCTCTTGAATTGAGAGCCTTGATTAAAAACGGCGTCCTTTGCTTGGAAACTGCGCGTGACTCTCTCTCCGCCACGCCGTCTTTTGTCTCCTCCTCTCTCCTTCCCTCCCGAGATGCATCTTATGACGCGAATGTTTCCACGCCCCGTCCTACCCCCCTCATCCAGCGGCCGCGTGAGTCACGACTTCCGCGAACATCTCGACAACGGTAAAAACCCACCCAATGTGTCCTCTCGCTGGATGACCGAGAGTCAGTTCTCCCAGTCTGCGGAGAGTTAGATGATTTACGATTCAGCAGCAGCACCAGCGATAGTTGAAGACGGCAACGGATTTACGAAAGGACGACGGAGCAATGTCAGTTCAATTTGAGATCCCTCGAATAAATAAAGCAGTTCGTGCTTTCCAACTGACCAATCAAAATCCTCTACGAAGGACTGCGTAATTTTGTTGGTTGGTTGGGTAATTTTTGTATCCTCGCAACCCATCACAAAGGTCAGGGATTCTAGGATGAAATTATAACGTATTTCCGCTGTGAATTGCGTAGTTTCAGGTGTGATTTGGTGGAATTGGAACATATCAATGTTCAAATAATATCATTTGTCCACTAGTTAACCAATTTAATTCCGACAAGGTTTCGATCCACCACATCGTCTTCTGGTGATGTGCCATGTATTCAATGTACTACTAAATCATTGCTTGTTGAGATTATCATAACCATCACCTGTAGATGTACATCGCAGGTCATCGTACATCAGGTGCATCGTATAAGTCAGCACAGAGTAAATAAAACGATTAAAGGGATAGATCATCAGGGAATACTTATGTACAATAAATTGCCTGCTTATATTAAAAATATCAAAAGTTCCTTTAAATTCAAGTGTGCCGTGAAAAAACTACTTTCATGTAAATTATTTTATAGTGTAGATGATTTTCTAATGCATACCATTTCAAAGGTATAACGTCATGAAATGTGTTAATTCCAAAAAGTTGTAAATTGTATGTATTTGTACTTGCATATTGTTTTGATTTTGCATAATGTTTTTTTTACTGAAATGAAGTGTAAAACATGTATTGACAAAGCCATGCATAATTCTATGCTTATGGTGAATGAATAAATTACAAATTGCAAATCGAAACCTTGTCGGAGATAAACTCATTAATCGGTGGAAAATTATAATTATATGGCCATTATTTTGGTCAAATACATTATCCTGAGTTTCACAGAAAATAATCGTGATAAATTCTTAGCCAACATAAATTATGGAGGAAAGCGATGATACTGCAGACATGCCAACTTTCAAAAATGAAAAATCGGGAGGACATGCCAACTTTCAAAAATGAAAAATCGGGAGATTTTTAGAAGTGTATCACGAAGTAATCACTTTTAATTACCACAATATTTGCATGGCACCTTAATCCCTTTATGACACTTTGCCAATTTTTAATGAATGTCACACTTTATTAACATGTTAAGCTAAGTACACAATTTGAACAGTTCATCAAGAACGTAAGAAGGAAAAATCGGGAGTCTCCCGCTTAAATCGGGAGAGTTGGCATGTCTGATACTGTGAGGCGGTTTGATTTTGGGGGTTGGAGTAACAGAAGGGAGGAGTAAGGAATCAGGATATTGGTCATCCATCTTTCAAGAAATTCGCGGAATTTGCCACTTTTTTCCGAGGAATATTTGCAATTTTCCAAGTCATTCCCCAAACAAAAATGTACTTTAGAAAAAAAATGATCATGTAATAACAAGTGTTTGATGCAGGTGTCGGATATGATACGAAGAAACGGTTGATGGTCTGTCATTGGGACATCCGGAGAGCAACATAAACAATCCGCTGTGTGCCGAAAGTATGCGTGAACACGTGGAGAATGACGAGAATTGAATTCCATCCTGGCTGGAAATCACAAATTATTGACGTTGAATCCTCCCTTAGGAACATGGATTTCCTGTAAAATGTAAGCAATATTAAAAAAAACAATGATGATTTGTTTTTTTATATAGCTGGCACGAAATTGTGTTGATGAATACGTTTCCGTTCGGGATTTCAACCGTACATAATGCTCTTTAAGACAACGGTATCTTCGATCTCTTGAAGTGAGGATGATTTACATTTAAGAAGGTGTCTTAATTTCAACAACATTTCAATGGGGAAACGGTTACACAGTGAAAAACATTTATAAAAGTGTCTTTAACTGTGAAAAAGAAAAAAAACATTAACCAGGAACCAAAATATAGATAGATAGACGTCTTTATTACGGCGAGATTGAGGCCAAATGGTCCCTTCTTCCATCTAACCCATGAAAAAAATAGGGAGAGAGAATATGAACCAACCAATAAGGTCACGCTGGACATGAACTTACTGCCGCCACATAAAAGAACGAATTGCACGCCGGCGTTTCAGCCAGCGAAACTGCAATGTTAAAAAAAAACACAATACGTAGGTTACATCCCGAACAGAAATGTATTAATCAATTGTGATATTTTGTATCACCTGAATAAGACCGGTAGAAGTTGCGAGGTTGGTATCGTTTCAATTACATTAAAAAAAAATATATATATATATATATCATCAGAAGTCTGATGAGAGAGATATAGATAGATAGATAGATAGTTAGATAAAGGACTTTATTTGGGCGAAATTGAGACCGAATGGTCCCTTCTTCAATATAAGGTATAAAATTTATAGAATACATGCATATAATATATACAGTATATAGTATATATATATATATATATATATATATATATATATATATATATATATATATATATATAGATGATTTCTTCGAAGTAACACGGAAGTGTTGAATAAAAAACTTACACAGTAACACACAGCACGAGAACACATACAAAGAACAATCACAATAATATCTTGATAATTTCGACGGACTCGAGCTCCGTCTTCTTCGGAAGATAAGATATGACTCAAGTCTCGAGCACAAACAAGACAAAGACACCTTTGACAACCAGACGGACGAGGAACAATATAAAACATTTCCTCGAAGTAATCAACCCCAAATATAAATTGGAAATAAAAAATATTCAATGGCAAATAGGTTTGGTTGTTAATTTCACGTGAGGCATGAATCACCGCCTCAATTTTTTCAATCTCAAAACAAGCGAGAGAACGAAATCACTACCGCTCAATTTTGTGTTGGAGGTGAGAAATTACATCAGTCATCGTCGCACCTGAAACCAAACACAAATGTTGGGATGATTTGCGTAATATGAGTACCAGTGACTCAGCTACCTTCATGAATCTCATTCTCATCTTTCACAATGCCATCTTTAATAGATTTTGGCTCTCGATATTGTTGCCGTATGCTGGATTGACTACGTTTCCGTAAATTAAGCTACTTACTTCAGTCCATGATATTTTCTCGCCACTTCTGTGCGGACGTTTCCTCTTGTAATTATGAAATACGCCTCCTTTGTCCTATTGTCTTGGACTTTAGGTGCAATATGCTATTCTATTCGCTCTAGCAAGAAAAAAAGCTACATATCATTGAGCTTCGTCTCACCTTCCGTCTTTGATTCTCAGTGCGACAACTTGGTTGATAAGTAATTACTAGATCATCCAATTCTCACGTAATTTGAAGGGTTTCTTCCAGTTAACGGAATGTGTTGTTCCACTCGCCATTGGCAAAGACCTTTTCCAAGGCCAAATACAATACCTTGCTACTACGCGTATAACTTTTTTCTCCCAGTATCTGCAAGCAGAAAAATGGCATCCTACGTTTCTTTTCACTCCGTTCCCAAGTCCCCGTTTGTTTTTGCAGGCCTGTGCGATACATGATCTTGAATGATCACAACATCATTCCTTCTAGATGTGAACACTGTTTACCATGGTTATAATGAACAACGTTGTTCTTTAGTAACCTAGTATATACTCAAATGAATGCATGGCCTAATATTTCAGCGTACATAGCTGGCGCCCTAACACCCATCACTATACGAAGCTATTTGTGCAAGGGTAGAAGAACGTAGTATGTGGAATTCTATTTATTGTCCATGGTACATAAAAGATTAGCGTAAATTGTGTAAAGTACATTTCGCTGATAAATTTCATTCATGCTTGTATTAGCTTATTCACACCCAGAGTGCGAAATAGTTACCCTTTTATGATGCCAGATCACAACAAGGTATTCAGGACGAATCATCATCGCGGGAATTCGATTCTTTCCGAAGACAATATCGAAGATGAAGAATAGGACAATATGGCCCAGAAGTCCGCGAACAAACCTTTTACACACATCTCAGCTTCCACCAAAACATCGAAGTCAGCCCCGATACCTTAAGCACATCCACCTTGACAAAATGAATTATGTCTGCTCATCGTCGCTCTAACTATAAAGTCGATTTTTTTAAAGAGAAAATGAGAATCAGATAATTTTGTCAGAACTTGAGGCTCAATGGAGTTACTAAGGTCATTTTTAAGGCGAAGGGACCAGGAGAAAAACGAAGGGACATTGAAAAAAAAACCAACCAAATATTATAAATAAAGAAAAATTCGGAGATTCGATAAGGGATATGGAGATTGGAGGACTTCTGTCAACCACTCTCATGATTAAAAAACGAATGATTAAGATTAAAAATCAAAACCTCAAGTGTATCGGCCATTTCAAACTATTTAAATATTCAAATGCAATTTTTTGGTATCTACGGCAACGGGATGCAATATAAATTAGATTATTGTATGAATATCGGAAGTATTTCACACTTGCATTCTAGCCCCAAAACTCGTTATACGTACGTTGTTTATAGTTATATAACGTGTTACTTTCACTGGAAACACATTTTAATACATTGGATTTGCAACTCAGTAATTCAGTTTTTAGTTTAACGTTACAAGAAATAACGGAGGGGTGCTATCGATCAATTTTCGGATGGAAACGTTTATGAATGAATCTGTTCCCTTATCACTTTGGCTCATAGGCTCTCATTGTTTTTCCTCTAGATTCATGTGAATTTTGACTCCAATCCCACATGGGATAAATCATACTGTTACCTTCGTCATGACTAGTCATTTCCTCTTTTTAGGGATACGTGATTGCCTCATTTTCATCTTTACTTCTCTATATCCTCAACCCAACTGTATGTGACGTCAGTCAAAGTTGAGGAACTAGTAGGATACATTGACTAAGAAAGTAACTGAAGGACGTCGTCGGGCGTGTAATTTCAATCCCCTGATTAATATTTGGAACAAGATTAGAATCAGGAAAAAAGAGGATATCAGTAAATAAAATTGGGTTTATGGTCACAGTAAAGAACCAGAAGCTTTGAGGAATTAGAAATAGTGGACGCTTGAATTAATGCTCTCATAATTGTTGTTCACATAATACTAGAACGCAATAAAGCATAGCCCCGAAAAATCATTCTACGAGTGCATCAGGAAAACGATCCCGGAAATACGACGCTCACTCTAGTAACTTAACTAAATCGTCATTCAGACTTAGCCTTCCCTTGCACCTGACAAAATAAGCATTCTAACAGATAAGTAAGACAGAAAGGTTTGTCTGTCTGGTGTTTTGGCTGAAACAGACTTTCCTGTATGAGAGTATTCAGATTCGAACAAGGGTAGATGTTTCATCATAACTGCGATTCTCACTAGGGTGCCCCGTACAAATAGATAAATGAATATTCGTCTTTATTTTTTGGCGAGATTGAGACTCTGGAGACCTAGAAAGGAAAGACTTAAAATACATTGAACTCAGTCCTTCAGTTGGTGCGTTAACAAGGCTGCCAAAAAAATCTAGAGCCGACATTTCATATTTCCACGTACCCAGGCTAAATTTTTCAAAAATTTCAGGTTGCTTTCCCGCAATTTGTCATTCAAATGGGGAAATGAAACCATAATAAAAATCTTGTCTTTTATGAAATGTAGTAAAACCTCTATATGGAAAAAAAAACATTTTTTCATAAAAAGCGTGAAAGGTCTTTTTGAATCTAGAAAAGTTCCTTAAAATTATGAGAAACATTAGCATGATGAATAAAACAACTTATGGAATCCTAACGGTAAGTTTAGAGCTTTGAACATTGTCGACAAACCCACGGAATTCCACCTGTGGGAGGGAAACTCGGTCCAAGATACTGCTGCGATCGCAGCTAATTTTCTCGTTAATTAACAAAAAACGTCACCGTAATGACACAAAAATTCCAGGACATTTTCCTGTTTCTCCAGTCACTTTTAAAATCCAAGAAATTTACTGGTTCGTGTTATTGTAACGTATTTCTCGGTGCATTTTCCTAAGAAGTGAGTATATTCTGACACCAGGTTTCTCTCAACCAGTCCTTCTCTCTTTAATGGACCTACAAGGGTGGTCTGAAATGTTTTCGACCGAACAAAGACACAAGACATTTTGTCTGAAATTTTCTGAGTCGGAAACTATTCAGACTACCCACGGAATTAACTCAAGTTCTTCGTAAGCTTCAAGCATTACTGCTAAAATCCCCTTCACCTAGAAAAAGCTGTCATAGACACAATACTCTGATTCTTCTGGTGAAAAATTCTATCATTAATATTATTATTGAAACAATTATTTCTACTCAAGTATCAATACCCTGCTATTCAGGGTGTTCATCAGGTCAAAAAGTCCACGCTGTCGCAGTTACCTTATGTTCTCTTGCTCCGAATGCTTTCTTTAGTGAATTTTTAAGAAGGAAATACAGATTTGCATTGCATATTCACGCATTAAAATCCACGTGACGTTCTGAGCCTATTTTTCTTTTCAAAAATCTTTTGCAAACTGATTCCGGGAGGCTTATTACATTTCTACCGCGAAATCCGAGGCAAAATTTCACATCTCCAATGCTCATTGACGTCAAGCTGCCATCGCAGATCCTTCTTTCCCCGCAAGCCGTAAGAGCCGCCGCCGCCGCCCGTGGGCCACTTACACAGATACACCTCAACATCTGCGAGTTTCCTCTACGCGGTGACGCTGCTATGTTTTCTCATGCCTAACTCAACGCCAGCCGATCGCAAGTGGAACGAAGTAGGTAATGAACTAAAAAAGTACGTCGACAGGAGCAAGGGAGACGAAAAAGAAAAAAAAAAGGAAAAAATGAAGATGAATTTCCGGGAGTTCCGCGAGCGTAAATCCAAGCGGAGGAGGAGGATCCGTTGGCATCGCGAATGGGCCCTTGAAAAAAATAAATCCCCCTTCAAATTGAAATCCTCCTCGTCGACCTCGACCGTTCCCGCGTCGGCGGGAGGCGTGATTTCTAAGAATACGAGGAAGTTTCGGGAGAAGAGCACAGGAAAAAAACCGAAGGGAGACGAATGAGGAAAAAAAATTTTTAAAATATATAAAAATCCCAGCATTACGTCAGCGGTCAACGAGGAGAATTTCTCGGAACGGCGTTCAACCGAGGCGACCGGCGTTTGGCCATTCATACGTAACCGCCTGGGGCCCCAACCGAGTGCTATCCACACATTCACACACATACACACACAAAGGCCTCTTCCCTCCCTCCCTCATCCCCCCTCTGCGCTTGCCCCTCCTCTCCCAACTCAAGAGAGTCCTCCCACCTTGACCATCTTCGCGCTCCTGGGCTCGTCCCCCCCAACCCAACCGCCCTCATCCCGCCCTTCCCTCCTCCGCCCCCGTACACCTTTTTCCTGCGAACCTTCCCCTTCCACACGCACGCACACACGCGCGCACCGACACCCCCCCTCCTCCCTACCTCCTCCCCGCTACGCTCTCAGTCAGTCAGCGCATATGAACTCGACCCATTCCCTATCCAACCTCGCACAGACACGGCGCCGTTCGTAGAGGACTAGCGGGCGCACAGGTCTCTCTCTCTGCGGGCCTTCCTTCATCGCTGCTCAACCCTCGAAAACTTCGTTAGTCCCAAGCGTCGAGAAGGCCCTTCCGGAAGCTTGAACGAGGTAAGCGTTGTGTCTCTCTTGGTACTCTTTCTTTATCATATGTTCATGGGAATGAATTCGATAGATAGTCTGAGGAGTGGACAGTCTTAACAACCCCGCATAGTCCCCCACCAAAATTGAATTACCAATTCGGATGCAGTGCGACACAATCCGAGTACGAATGTACCCCATGTGTATTATCAGTGGTATGTCACAGTTCTAACCGCAAAGAGGTCAAACATTACCCTCATCCCTGCCGATAACAGAATAGACCTGGCCCATCCTGACCCGAGGCTGAGTCACTGGTCATTGATTCGTCACTCACGTCGAGCTAGGAATACTACCTATGTACCCGTGTGCGAAGGTTCTTCCGCTTGGGTTGGATAGTTGTTAATAAGTGTTTTCGGGACGCTTGAGCCCGGCGTCAAGAGTTGGGACGACCCTAGTGCGGCCGGTTCGTCTGCCGCCTGCAGAGACGATGGCAGTGGTTCCGATTACACAACCTCGTACCGAAGATTTGGCCACCCTGCTAACATTCTCCGTTGATAGCACTTTTGAAAAGTCTCCGGAAAATATTAGGAATTTCTGAAATATAGATTTTCCATTAGTGTTAAAGCAACTTAAATTGTTTTTCTTGAGGAAATATTAAACTGTATCGCTCCTTCCTGCCATGCGATATATTTTTATTACCTGTGATTTTAGACAGTCAGCATCAAAAAGGACGAAACGCAGTTCCATATACTTAGGAGCTTCATGCCGATAACTTAGTCCTCGACGTATCGATGGTTAACTCCCATCGATGTTTTTCGCTTCACGCCCAAGTTCAACATGCGGTTTTATTCCACACCAAGTAAATTTTCACACTGCAAGAATTTCGCCTCTCCAGTTTGATAGTTCTGATTGCTAAAATCCCATTCGAATGACAGATAACCGAGCCGTGACCTTTCCTAGTGGGAACGACCTCGTTATCGAATTATTCCATAGACTTGATATTTGGGATTCGACGCGGTATTTTTCAAACAATTACCGATTAGCGCAAAATTATTTGAAATTCAACTGATAATATCGCTTTCTGGTCTCCAAATAACTACGCGAATAAGAGTTAATACAACGCATCGTATCATTAAAGCCATGGGGAAACTTAACTTTAGTTGTCTTTGGATCGTGATTGATTTTAGTGAGTTGAGTGGCTTCATAAACAAGCTCTTCTACTGTCACCCATTGCTAATCGAATGAAATTGGTACAAAGAGTGAACAGCAATTTTCAGAAAAGCACAAACATAATATTACGACGATTGAAAAATACGTGCACTTTTTGGAACATTTTTATCGAAAAAAAACCGCAATCCGCCGCAAAAATTGGCGTGTGTGTTATGGTGTTAGCCTTTTTATGCATTAATATGTAATTAAATATTGTATTTTGGTTTTCACGTGTATGAACACACGATTTAATCGCGTCTGGAATAAATAACATATTAAGGCGTTAAAAATTGATTGAGGCACCAAATCCGTGTCGCCATGTTTCATGCTATCTTTGAATGAATTGACGCATTGTACGTGTCGGCTAATTTTTGTATAATTTCCTTTTTACCCCTCGCATTAGCCATAAAATTAGCCTGGCGTGTATTCACCCCTTGCCACACATCCTAGCGGTGGCTTGCGGAGTGCCAAAAAAAAATGAAATCGGATGCCCTATAACTTTATAAAATATTGCATTGTTGGAGGGGCTTCCACCCTTGTTTTTTTCAAAAACCCCGTCACACTTTGATATCGTAAAAGATGCCAGTAACTATTGATTTTTGAATGGTAATTTATTCATTTGAACTTTTTCCAATTAATCAATTAGGAAGTGCTATCTTAACTCCTAGTTAAGAATTAGAAGTTCAATGCGAGGTGTCCTGAGTATTGTCGCATGTTCTTAACGAGGTTGAACTACATGATTTTAGTAAACGAAAGCTTTTTCTCAAGCTAAGGCTAATTTTTCGAATACGAATCCTAACCATAGTAACGATCCTCGTTGACGTTTTCCGACTTCTGAGAACCATTTGAACCGGAAGCTCAGTCTTGGGAACTCCATTATTTGAAAAAAAAACGAAGCGGTCCCGACTTGGGCATGGTTTTTCAGTTTATTGTGGTGTTAAAGATTATTTAAACTCGAAAGATATTATTTAAATAAACGAGGAACGTACCTACGATCATGAATCAATGTCAACAAACAAATCCCGAGACCGTAAACTTGATTGATTGTATTTTTTTTGTAAAACTTTTCATCCCTTTTTTTTCCTATAACTTAGTGCCAATCAAGTTTACGGTCTCGGGATTTTTTTGTTGACATCGAAAGATATTGTTTACCCTAAGAGAATAACACGATTTCAACGTTATTCTTTTCTTTAGATGCATGCTTTGGGTATTAAAGACTATAACATCCTTCCTAGCTATCTTGTTCGCTGTCGTTCATTTTATGTCCCCATAGTCCCGGAGAAGTATTTCATAATATATTAGTCATATTCTCTCCTGTCTTTCCTCTTTAGAACTAATAAAACTATTGAATGTAATCAGGGTGAGAATTTAAGTAACTCAATCTGGCAGTCTCACATCATTTGCTGGCTACCTTCCGCTCCATCAATAAAAAGCAGACGTTACCGCAATGTCTGCTACTTTTCCTTCCTCGGGAGACGTAGTTGCGACGGGAAGTTGAATCATTGGTATACGTATCTCGGGAGCCCTGAATTCTTTCCCCGGCGAAAGTATGAGGAAGCGAATGAAGCTCGGCTAGTCGCCGACCTCGGCAAATATACGTTGTTGGATAAATTCAACGAGACAGCAAGGAGGCAGACCCTTTCGCGAGGACAGTTCACCTGTGAATTATAGTTTGGATCACTATTCCAACGGTTGTACACCTCTTTTGCAACCCTCCCACCCCCAACTCGGTTAGTACATTTTCAGGCACTCTACCTTTCCACCACGTGGACGATCCGGTAGGAGTACGTAGACGTTGACGAATTTGGCCAAACTATCCCCAAGTGATGACTGTCAACAAATTGAATTTCGACGACTTTTCCTGGATATAAATGAATATTAACACCTGTCGAGGGCAAAATTTGGATATCAACAATTGACGAAAACAAAAGTTTCGATTATGTACAAGGTTTGTTTAAAAAGTATTGGGAACATTTTTCCTGACGTCTCAGCGCGCTCGGGGGGGATTGACCTTCAATGGGCGCCAAGTGTCAATCGCCTGCGTGCGTTCGTTCAGACTAGATCGTGTTTATTAGTGGACCCCTGTCGAGTGACTCGGTGCAAGCTTAAAATTCGGCGAAAGACTGAGCAGCGGTACGCCACCAAGTTTTATGTTGGACTGGGGAAATCGGATACGAATGCGTTGGGAATGATTCGCCAAGAGTTCAAGGATGAAAGAATGTCACAAACTGCAGTTTTTAAGTGGCACAAGCTCTTTAAAGAAGGCCGAGAGATTGTGGTGGACGAGCCCCGCGCTGCACGGCCGTCGACGTCAAGAACCGACGACACCGTGCGCGTGAAGTGCTGAATTCAAACCGTCAGTTAAGTGTGCGAATGATCTCAGATCGTATTGGCATTGAAAAGATGACAGTGCAAACCATTATTATTGAACATTTGGTGATTCGAAAGATCTGAACTTAACTCGCCCCGAAGGCACCCAGCCACACTGCTCCAAGGTAACCGATTACCTGGCAACAAACGACATCACCATGATTCCCCAATCCCTTTTCAGTCCCGACGTGGTGTCTACACACTATTTCCTATTTCCAAAAGAGAAATTTTCCCTTAAAGGACACCACCGTGGGACCCTAACTGACGTCAAAGAAGCTTACACGCGTACTCTTCTTCAGGAATCCACCTACTAGGGAGACTTTGAGTCGTAAAAAAAAACCGCCGTAGTAGTAGTTTTAGGGGAGGTTAATTTTATATATTGTAGGAAATATTCCCAAACCTGGAATAGATTTATTTATCAGAAACTTTTTATACAAACGGTAATTTCCGGGATATGTGGAGGAAGCGTCTCTTCCCGTGCCCCGATCGTCCCTGGAGCCTAACAATAAATTCTAGCAAAGAGTAGTCCTTTAGGGTCGAAATTCCTGAAAGGATTCGTTGGATAGCATAACGAATTGAGCTAACCGCTACTCGAGGCATTTCTTCATTACTAATCAGTCCTGTCGGCCCTCACCCGTGCCAAAATATTTAATTAACATTAACATGCCCAATACGGGGATCGAACAAGCAACCTTTTGGTTGGAAGCGTAAAATCATGAGAATCCTACATCCGATGCTCTCCTGTCATTCACCTGAGCACGCGGTCCACTCCTTCAATGCACTTTGACCAAACACCTATATAAACCACCTACTCAACACGACTCCACGCGTTCCTTCCCTCTTCTATTCTCAGCGTTAGAGGTGGCATTGAAAAAGGAATTGTCCAACGATTCAACCAAAGTTGTTTCAGCTTTTATGCTTGAATTGGAAAGAATATTCCCAAAATATTTCGGGTCGTGATATTTTCCGACTAATACGATACAAGCTCTCACAGTTTCCGAGCGCTCTTTCTCGACGAAGTACGTACTCATTTGGTAGTCCAGAAATCTAGAGGTACAAATATAATAATTTATGCAGAGGAAAACATAAGATATTATACATACTCGTACTATACTATATATACATGCATACAGTGTAGTAATCGATTGAAGATCGAATAAAAAGAGATGTTTCAGGCGTGATATGCTGTGGAATATCGTAATTAGTTAAAAATTTGCATTTTTTTTCCACAAAATAAAATTTAATACGACCGGTTTCAATCAAAACTACATCATCATCACCTAATTATTATGTAGTTACTTTGAAACCGGTCGTGTTAAATTGCATTTTGTGGAAATTTGAACATTTTTAATTTATAAAAATTGAAGATCGGTTTGTTTTCCATTTACCAAACCTCCCGGCGGTATCAATCGGATATGAACCCGTCGAATTTTTGATCGCGCCCCAACGCAATATTTTACCCCACCCACCTACCTACCATGCGCGCGAAGTAATATTATGGGGATATAAAACGCACCCTATTTTCTCGTTCGCCGTCACGGGGAGCTAGTTTGCGAATTCATCCGTGGTGCTTATTGTATCACGGGCTTTCCGAGTATTCGCGTCGCTATTGTCGCGTGCTTTTCGTTCGCCACTCCCTGCCGCTCGCCGCTTCGGTGCCTCATTATTTTTTTCAAGGGAATTTATTCGGGATGAAAGGGATCTTGGTGAATAGTGAAAGTATTGTACATGACGGGCCATATCATGCCGCCATGTTAACTTCACCAGGTTCAGCGTTAATCAAATAAAAGATTTTCTATTGTTTTCTTCCAATGATATGGCATATCATTGATAATAATATACGATATCATTGATGATCATTGTCCTCGTATGTTGAGGACAAAAATGCAATTCTCGAATAATATATGGTATATGAGGCGGGAAACTTTAAAGGTGGCTGGTGTAGTGAAACACAAAGAATAAGAAGGGAAATGGTCACTTCTGATAATATTTTGCCAAATTTAATAAAAAAGGTCGCTACTATTTATTGATCCGTGAGTTTTATCTCAAACTATGTGTGTCACACTGGAAATTTTGAATCAACCCCCATGGCACAACTAATAATAGCGCCGAAAACTGACATTTAATACGTTTATACGTTCTATGTCGATAAAATTCCGGACTGACGTCTTTAGCGAAGGTAGCAGATTCTTCCTTTGCCCATAGTTTTGGATATTGTTCGTTGTATAAGTGGTTAGCTACGTTAAATGTTGCAATATAATCTTAGACCAATGATAGCAAGCATATGATATCATTATAATGAATAAAAATTGAGCGAATTTTAACTTTGATGTTTCTAGTGTCTAGTGTAGAATATCCCCTCCCTATCTCACCCTCGCGGTGGCTTGCATAACTACGTTATACACAGATTACTACAATACGATTTGCACCGATAGACGAAGACAAAGCTCACTTTGTTACAGCGCGTGAAGTATAGGGTTAGGGCTCATTTCAGGACATTAAGGGTCGGTTCCATTACTTGTACCAGCCACAATTTCTCAAAAAGTTTTGCCAACTAGAAAAATATTTTCATCTGCGTGATACCCTGACCCTGCGGGCCACCATGCGGGTGTGTGGCAGGGGATGTTAGGACACAATCCTTAGTTTTGCAAATTCTGGTTGTGAAGAAATTTCGTTTAAGGAATGTCAGGTTACTGTTTGGTTTGGAGAGGATTGTTCTCCCCGTCCTTAAACTTGTTTTTTTCTTCCTCATTATCACGGTCCGTACTTCATGACGGATGTCTTCTCCGTCACCTTTTCCATTAAAATACATCCCGCATTTCCGCTGATTGTCTCCGTTTCGACCGGAATAGTAAATAATAGGAGTTAGTTTTCTTTAATTTAAACATGTTAGCTTATGATTTCTCTGATAAAAATCTTTGCCAATAGTTCTCATTTTCAATTTAATCTTGTGTTTTTTTTGGCGATAGCGAATGGAGTGAGGGAAGAATTATTATATTTCAACCCCTTTTATTCTGGAATTTATTTCTCTGATCTTGTTCATATGGTATGATTTACCGAAATTTGTGCGAAACTTAGCCACCAGAAAACCTATTGCCCGATACCTTTCTAAAAGCCTTTGTCTGCGTATTTCCATCCTAATTTTTGCAATTTTACTTCATCACTCCGTGCTAATATTTGGTCAATTTGGTGTTTTTTTTCCGTGCTAATATTTGGTCGACATAACTGATTTTCGTTTAACTTTAATCCAGCTCCTTAATTGTTTTCCAAGCTTTAAAAAATCGCCCATTTCGGATCCGGGGACCCTGTGATCAGTAGGTGAACCCCCTACTCGCTAGGCTACGATTCCCTCAGCGTTTCAGCGGTCACGCACTATCAAACGCGTCACCCAATGATTAATTTCCACTATTATTGTATCATTACTCAGAATTCAGTATTAAAAAAATAATAAGCACAATGTTTCGTTCCGTGTTAAGTTTTTATTTACGTCTCGGCCCCTATAAAAAACATTTGCGATGTGAAACTAAGTCTAGTTTCCAATGTTATCAAAGTAAACACCTTTTCGCGGAAAGTTCACGGAATATCTTTGGGGGAACTTCATCATTGTCCGGTTTTAAGCTCTTAAGGGTTGAAGGAAATAGCCGTATATGTTTTTCACTTTTTTTTACGATCACATACGACTTACAAATCAGTTTGCCAGTCCGCCTTTTGTACGCCCTTGATTGAGTTTATTTTTGTTTCGTCTCCCGATGCTTGGAATTGTTCGCGGAGGTGACCGATGAACCCGGATGCCGCAGAAGCGATACCAGAATATTAACGCGCTTCAGTTCGTTTGCCAGCGTTGTCGGGGAGTCAACTTCATTTCCAAGTTTCCATTTTTAAATTCAGAGCCGAATATTAGGAAGAAAACTTGTTTTGCTGGCTGGTGTAATGAATCACATCGAATACGAAGCGAAAGCACCAAGACTGTCAGTCTCGTGCTGGATGCAATAATAAGTTTGGTTTTATACTTTATCCCGTGAGTGGTAGACTAGACTTTTCGGTCTAGAAATTTGAGATAAAATTTTTTGGCACAACAACATTGAAAGAGCGCTGAAAACGGTGGTTATGGGTTCCTGTTGGGTACCTTCAGGTAAGGTAGGGGGTTCGTAATTTGCCCCTGGTTTGGATTATGCCCGTCCTGTGGTCAATTAGATCCGTTAGAAGGTGCAGTATAGCCTTGGGTGTACACATGCAATATACCCCGGGAGTCAGGATGGCGTGTGGCAGGGGGTGTTCAGGCACCAGCCAATATAGAACAATCATGCATTCTATCATTTTGGAATTTCGTTTACAATATCATTTTTTTGTCGACGTCTGTACACAATAAGAAAAATGTTCACGTCTGGGTTATTTCAAACGTCCATACGTAATACATTCATGTGATAAAGTACATACCTGACGATAGTGTACATTCAGAAAAGAGACAAAATACGTGTGAATGGATATGGTTGACACTCAACAAGGAAAACTTCTTAATCCAGCAAGGTTGAGCTTTTTCTTAACTTAATACTGTTTCACTTAAAGGGCATTCTTAAAGACGAAAGGAAAATGCGATGGTTGAGCACCACAGAATTCTCCGTTCCCACCAAACTTTCAGAAAATTGGATGGGAAAAATCGTTCAAGGTTTTCATAATCCTTTTGAAATTACGCCAGTTGTCTGACTCTATTTTAATGAATATTCAAGATGGAACTGTTTACGGAGTAACTCACCTTGAAACTAACTAGATAGCTGTGGACTGCGACGAAAATTCACCATCAACTTTTCTCCCGTGGCGAAACTGGTCCCTTTGTTAATGGATACAAGATTTTTTAGGGATATAAACTAAATTCTATAACCACAATCGCAGCCAAAATCCGCTAATTTGGTCCCTCCGACGGGCTAATCACAACAGTGGGTTCATTTAAATATTCTTTACGCTTGCTTGGCGTTGACCTACTATTTTCATCTGATATTAACGCTGAGCTATCGCGTTTTTTTTATGATACAGAACCCTAGCTCAAATTTCTCTCTCGCAGATTGGATACAACTCGTATTTCCTGACGTGCCTAGCGAGTTCATGGCCGTCTACTTCCCTTGGACCACATTTGTTGGATATGTGAACGACCAGCCCATATTGTCGACTTGAATATGCGTATACTTGATGTATTCTAGCAGGCAAATACATCTATTGATAGAGCATATTGTCCAATTTTAAAATTGACTATTTTTTAGTGAGAGAATTATTCTTTTTTGTTGACGAATCAAACATAGCTTCAAGCGTGGCGTCTCCCTGTGAGAGAGATGATTGCACGTTGTCCGTAACTACGTACAAAAGAATTTTAATGAAACTTAGTAGTCGCACAAAAATATTAATACCATTATTCACTGTTAACTTTTCATTCCATCTTTCCCTTCGTCGTGTTTACATAATATTAGTTTTTTTCTATACAACGTTATGTGAAATCGAGTTCTTAAATGTATTCATTCGCTGATTCTTCTACAATATTTCGTAGGGAAGAATTAGTCTGTGGTTCGTCCCCATGAGTTTATGAGTAGTGGCACTGCTGGTATGTCAGTCAATAAGGAATGTTTCCCGCGAGTTTGTCGCGATAACAGCCACCGCAAGTAATAAAAACAGCATTTATAAGAAATAAATATTATTCAAATTTTAAGCGACCATCAAAATTTGGCATCATCTTTAATTTTTAAAATTACACTTCAATTTACAGGATAATGTTTTATTCTTCTCGACGATTGTCATTGTGAAGGAGCAGAATTGCGTTGCGTTACATCTACTATATGTCGTTAATCTATGCTGCGCGATAAAGGCATGGTCGTGAAAAATACACCATATATATTTTTGAAAATTTCAGTGTTACCTATTACCTTCTCGAACAATAATTTCTTTCACAAATTTTCGCCTGAAAACATTTTCTATTATTTTTGGATTCCTTTGCTCCATTGTACGTAATCCCTCTTCGTGGAGGAATATTAAGTCATTGAGATGGATAGTTACGTTCGGTGATAGAGCTGCGTTGAATAGATAATTAGTGGCAAATGTAAATTTTGTGGTCTTAGGAGAAAAACAATAAACTGGATGGTGAGCATAACTTGAAAGAATTCTATGTTGAGTCATCTGATAAGACAGTAAAGAAAATGCTAAGGGTCGAAAAGGGATAACTTAAAGAAGCGGGCAAACAGAGCACATTGGGAGAAAGGGATAGCTGTTGCGGTAGACGAAGTAGACGGCTCATGAAAATCTCAGAATCTCTCAGGGTAAAGAACAGTATTAATGCAAAATATTAGATTACGTTCACCATTTAATTTCGTCGTGGAATGCTAACCAATTTTGCATATTGCATGGCAGTGTTCAAATTTATAAGCCATACGAGTCCCTTAATTGCCTTGATCTCTCTCCTTCCTTTTCTTAGAGCTACTCGGAATTACCTTTTGGTTGCGTGAACGGCTCCTCTGCTGGATTGATTCCATCGCTCCAACGTAGGCTCATTTTTCACGTATAAATAAGAATAGTTCGACAGAACAGCTTCTTTTCGTCAAAGTATTACTGATACAAGCGCACATTCCCTGGGTTTTGTATGAAAAAGAAAGGTAAGACCGCGCTCGTCGACGCATGACCACACTATATGTCTACGGTCTTGCTGTAGAGTAAGTAGCGTGGTAAAACGTCGTGGCGTTCCTGAGGCGAGAAAGTGAACTTTTTTTTCTCGTAAAGGTCTGTGGCGTTCAGAGTCGGGGGCGTAATCGTGATGGGGAAACATTTGTCTTAAACGCATCATTTCTCTTTAATTCGTGTTCTGGTTCCAAGACTTCCGAGTTTCCTATGGACCATTATAATGAAGGAAGCGGGCGTAATTTATTAAATTATTCCCCTCGAGTCTCACGCGACTTGACCGCCAAGGCATTTTCTTCATGAAAAACACGTGTCTCAAAATAATTGCAGTTCATCATAATAATCTTGCGAATGGTTATAAAGGATCCCTGAAAGGGGAATTTTCATTCCCTTCAACCAAAAAGGTCATTATTTTCACTGACTTTTGATGTCTTTTTACCACCTTTTAAAATGTTAGCAGCGAGCCAGAAGAGTGATTTCTCAATATTGTTGGGTTTCGAGTGTGCCTGATGCCCTTCACTAACAGGTTGTGGGGTAGAATCGGTTCCGTATATCGTACGGTGTGCATGGTTAGAGCGACGCCGGTTTTAGCACACCCACGGATGTCCGGATGTACTAAAATGAAAGCGAACTCCATACAGAATGAAGAATGCACTCAAGTCACTGAAAGTTGCGCAAATTAACTATCGAACGACGATTCTATGGAACCTTTGTATTGAGCTTACGAAAAATTACTTAACACGTCCTTGAATCTGATTTACAATAATACGTATTTATCCTGGAATAAATTGCAAGAATATAAAAACCATTCAAGTTTGGAATGCTGTGTTCATTAGTAAAATGTCAGGAAGGACAAGGCTGTGCAGTATATTGCCGTAAGAGAAGCAGCAATCTGTCTCTTAATTTTTCCCAAATAGTTCTAATAGTCATTCAAGACCTTTTGTCGTTATAAATCTATTCTGAACGGAAGGGAGTGAAACACAGGCAAGTCGGAAACACCTTTGCAAGATTTTTGATTTAGCACAAGAAAAATTGTCCTAGTAATACGAGGTAAAGCGAATTTTTTTATTGTAAATATTCAGACCGAAGTAGTGGAACTAAACTCTTTATCCTGGAGTTGGAAATATAAGGGAGTGTATCACGGTCGAGTAATCACGTGTAGTCATTTGCGGACTCGAGATTGCCAATGGTAGTTTTTGATATGCAGGAAATATGCTTAAAAGTGAAGAAAAAAAAAGATGTGGTAAGTCAGAGAGATCATTATTTCCGAAAGCGAAAGGTTACTATTATTCCCTTAGAAAGGCGATCAATGACTCAACGTAATTAATTAAAATTAGCAATTTTTCACAAAATAAAATATTTTATTAATACGACCGGTTTCGATGTAACTACATCATCTTCTGGTCATGTATAGGTTTTTATCGGTTCTCGGTGTAGTTACATCGAAACCGGTCGTATTAATAAAATATTTTATTTTGTGGAAAATTACCAATTTTAATTAATCATGATATTCCACCATATTACGCCTGAAACTTCTCTTTTTATTTGACTCAATGTAAGCTCATTCACTGTCGAATGTATGAATAATATATATAATATACATACGCGTAAATATATGAAGGGGCGCGGTAGTCTAGTCGGTAGGGCGTTCGTCTATAGATTGGAAACCCAAGCTTTGATTCCCGGCGACTTAGGATACTCCCAGCTTCACATCATCTGTGAGATTTTTTTGTACCTCCTTCGGAAACCACAGGTAACGGAGGCAAATGAACAAACACCCTATCCACAAATTCCCCACGCAACAGGGCTGTACACATCCACATACAGGGTGTTTCAGGAGGAACTTTTGAAACTTGTCAAGCGATTGGTGTTGGAATTTTGAGCATTTTACTACGTACGTCTCAAAACCTGGGTTAGGAAGCTGAGGCAAAGTAAGTCACTGATCATCGAGCACGTCTATCAATTTTAATTTTTAAGACGATGCTCTACACTCTTGAGACATTTTTTGAAAGAAGCTGAAACTTTTGTGAATTAAAAAAAATGGTTTTTTATAACAATGTAGCATTCTTTTAAATTATGTTTTCCGTTTACTTTTAAAGAGGATTTGGCCATTTATTTTGTATTTATTTGGCATACAGTGTTTGCGTCACAGTGTGACTGAAACAAAAATGTTGCTATCATTGACATAATACAGCATATGGTTGTCGGGGCATTTGTGACAAAAAAATTAGATTTTCAAATGCAATGTGTACAACTGGAAGATTTTTATGCCCAGTAGGAAGAATGTTCCCCGGAAAAAAAAACACTCAAGGGTCAGGGGCGGGAAGGGAATGCGTCTGCAAATGGCGTAGGAGGAGAACAAAATCTCCACGCTGTCGAACTTCGATCTTGGCGGGTTCGTGACAGCTTCGAAGGACCTCAATTATTGCACGCAATAATTCAATACATAACGATACTCTGATGACACAACTTTGTCACTGTGGGCAATGAGACTCTTCTCCTCGAAAACAAGTTTTTTTCCAAGTATGTTTTCACCTATGATTCTCGAAACTTAAATGGTGCAGCGGTGAGAACGCAGACTGTGACCGCCTGTGAAGGGGAGCGGGGAGGGGGTGAAGTTGGATAGGTTGAAAAGGTAAGAAAATAGGTGGGGGGAGAGAGAGAGAGGGGGGGAACTCTACTAGGAGAAATCAGCGATGCGAGAGAAGAATAGAAGCAACAACACTACCACCACCACAACGAATTCCAGTGAGTGAGAGAGAGGATGCAGTGAGAGAAAGAGAGAGGCACTACCACAACTTTCCCACACTGAAAGGCCACCGAGAGTAAGCCGTTCGTTGTTAGGAAACTCGGTGATGTTCGAATTTGAGCGTCGCAGTGTGATTGGTACTGCATACCGCGCACTCCGTGTACCGACTTTACGATGTCAATTCGACAACGACGGATCTCATATATCAAATTTCGACACCGCATTTCGCGAACACTATATCTTATGTATAGTTTAGGTTTTTGCGACGTGAAGCCATTCATTTTGCGACACATCAATCGATTTTCTCCCTCCCTCGTGTCCTGATGGCCTGGACCGGACGATACGCTAAGCACCCGCACTATATCTTCTTCACGTAGATATGTTTATACATTGACGTCCGCTATTGGTAATTAAACATCCCACAACCAAAATTTAAATATAATGATTTCGCATGATTGTCGTGGACAAAGTCGGTTTTCAAATGTCGACGCCGCAATCGTACCTTTTATCGCGTACGGGTACACCTTAGCTTGTGTGACGTGAAGACATTTTTACGGTTTATCGACTTTCATCCTCGCGTTTCCTGTGAATATTATCGATACTGCTTTAGCAATATCACTGTTGCCGATATGATAAATACTCGCTCTATATCTTATTCGCATCGATATTTTATATGTATCGAATTCCGATATTGGAAATTAAATGTCGCACGACCAAAATTTTAATAATTATACGATATCGCACGAATATCGCGCATCACATTCATAATAACATCACGGCATCCTTCACCGCTGACGTCCATCCAAGATGCATGCTCATTGCAGGTGGAGGAATTCTCTTTGATTTTTTTTTGCGCGTGAGATCCGCGACGAGCGTATAATAAAACGCCAATTGTTGGTACCCCTTTGTCTTGCCTTTGGTTGTTTGTTTTCTTTTATTTCCGGAGGGAGATGGGGATGCGCGTCTCGCATGAGCATCGCTTTAATGCTCCCCGCATCGACCTTGAACGGGAGAGACAACGTGTGAACCGAAAAAGAAGGAAAGTGAAAGGCGGTGGGTGAGTGGGGTGTAGCCGCCGCCAAAGGGAGGCTAGGCTCCCTCTCTCTCTCTCTCCCGCGGGAACGCCGGACGGTTGGTCGGGAGATGGGTGCGATTCGCGGCGGGGTCTGCGCCGACGATAGGATGCGGAGCTCGTGAAAAATCCCGCGGAATTGCGACTAGCTCTTTTCGGATCGTTTTAGCGTCCGAGAGGAATGGAAGAAGAACGGTGGGATTCCTGTTCTGGATCGTTAAAAGGCGGTCCCTTACCAGCGAGCTTCGGTGCGATTTGAAAATCGATAAGAAAAACTATTTCGTGTTTCCTCGCGTAAGAATTGACGACCACGGTGCGATTCCAGAATTAATGTCTCGCATATCAACCTCCAGAGAATATCTTCAGGATTCATGTCGTGCGTTGAAAACGTCCCATGTTTGAAAAAAAATAGTGCTGAAGTTACCTCCATTTACGACTCCTTCTTGTCAGTCAACCTTCGTATATTTGACGACGATCTCCAAAAATAATCCAGAACAGTGTGTGAGAAAGTGAACCTTGTCTGGCCAGACAAGGTTCAATCATAGAAATCAATGGATTCCAATGCAAATCACGCCATATTACTAGTGAGTAATATCCGGGAAATTTCCTCCCTGTCCGGTTAATCTGTTTTTCTAGCCGTTCACTTTTTCACATGTCCTCTATCATGAAATTTTGTGATGATATTTCTGTATTCCTCAAACTGAAGGATTTTTTCTTGGATCCAGAAAGATATCCTTCTAAAGTCCAAAAATATTCTACAACTGCAACTCTTACTAATTTGCAGAGATTCTAAGGTCCGTTGTGAGCGACTTGCGTTGATTTTAGTATGTTTTAATGCTTATTAAGTCTTTGTCACGCGAATAGTATTTCAAATTAACATTTGAACAACAATTTGGAAATGTCTTCCGCTTTTCAGTACTTCACGTTACTGGCTAGTGGCATATTATAATTATTGAACTTTGAAAATTAAATAACTTTGCTTTTACACATAATTTTTTCTATTATCCACCATAATTTTTCATTATTACTGAATAATAATTTTTTTTATGTGGATAAGCCATGTTGTTTAATTTTCAAATATCAGTATGAAGATTTTCTACCAAGTCACGCCAGAAATTGGTTTATTTATCTATTATATTTAGGTAAATATTATTTCACAGCGGGACGGAATGTAATCGTTGTAAATCCACGCGAAACCCTTGTAGGCCATCAGAGAACTTCTTGATTCGTATTGACAAAATTATGCTCGCATGCCCTCGTTATGTCTTGTTCAATACTCTCATTTTGTAACATTCCCATACTTATTTACGTGCATTATTTCCCGCTGAAAAGACAATGGGAAAAAACGCTCTTGGATATCTACTCGCTTTCTGCTAATGTATACCTTTTGTTTACCAGTTATGTCAGAGTGAGGAGTCCGTTCGTGAAGTAATCCTTTCAAGTCTGCGATGATGTCATCCATTCACATTCCATGAAGTACCACAAACAGTGTGCATAGAGCAAAAAAAAATCACGAAGCAAATCGATTGTGTCAATATGGTGTCACGTTGGTTTCCGCATTTTCTCCGCGTTTGAGGCAACAAAGAAATCACCCGATGAAACAGCGCACTTCCGTCAAAGTGACTTTTAGAGTCATTCCGTTATTTCATGGTCAAGAGTTTCTCGGTAAAAACTACGCGGGACTTACATTGCTTCCATTATATTATTAAATTAATTCTTCAGTACAGTAAAATTTGAAATATTTACTCACAATGATTGACCTTGTGAATCTAATTTTCAATCGATTTTATGCCATCGTTATTAAACTCACTCTGCTGCTGCATACGTATAATACGAACGGCTAAATTCCGAAATTTAACTCAGAATATCACGAATTTATTGCCATTTTTTTACAATAGAAGAAGACCAAATATGTTGTAAAGTCAATAAAATTATTAATTTATCGAGGAAATTAATTTTATTCTAATTGCACCGAAACGATTTGCTTGCGCTTTATACGGAGATTATAAAACCATACATTATTAGCGCAAGCATAAACGTTGTACCAATCTAAATGATTATAAGTTATTATTAAGTATCTTGGTGCTATCATCTTCCTACGATATCTTCCCTCTATCACTGCTGTCTTGTAATCTGACCACGTGCTACCCATATCGTGTAATCTAGATTAACTAGCCGCATCCCCACTATTTCCTCGCCCGACTAGCGTTTTCCCATTCATCTCATACCCTAATACTCGATCTATTTAACCTCCAAACACATCATTTCTCCAGTTCCCATTTTCCGCTTCCCTCCTTTCGAAACCAATCGATGGCTTAAAAATGAGAAATTTCCTCATCTTACACCACTGCTCTTAATTATCTCTTCAAACCACATTTTTACTTTTTTTTGCCCGATAGCTCTCGTTAACTCTCTTCTCAATCCTTCCCTAAATCATCACTTCGAAATCAACCTAACTATTCCCATATTAATCATGTATCATGTTTATTTGTGAAATAGTGTTTCGTTCTGCTTACTCGTTTTAAATAGTAATTCTTAACATTTCAAGTCCCACAGTTTTTCCCATTTAACCGTTTCCCCATAATATCCTTGACGGATTAAGAAGTGCACTACCGAGGTTCCAATTTAAATGTTTCCAGTGACATCTTTTAAGATTGAAAAATGTTTTGAAAAGTTGACAAAATCCCGTCATTTCCGGGTGTGTTTGGCAAAAAGAAAGACTCAAATCCACGATCATGCGTCCTGAACGTTCCAGTTGTTTCCCAAAATTTCTTGTCCACTTGATTCCGTCAGTAATTACCGCTAATTGTATAATAGCCGTATTTAATTGCTTTATCTCGACAATTTTTTTCAGATAAAAATTCGTGTTTTTATGTTGTAAGTTCATAGCTTTGACTCCATGAAAAGGTCGGAAATGAACTTAAAATTGAATATGAAATTTGCATTTTCGAGCAATATTTATATCGTTAGACTTTGACGTTTTTATAAATCAAACCACTTTGCTTTTCCACATAAACGTTTTCATTTTCAGCGACCCAGGTTTCGTTATAGCATAACATCATCAGGCAAAAATACAG